>CM077034.1:160045917-160345440 GCA_039090855.1 Macrothele yani | reverse complement strand
GTACTTCTAACCCCGCTGAAATGGACTTAGTAGTAACCGGCTGCTCCGAGGATCCATGCTAACTTCGGTTCACCGTCGAAACAGTTTACAATAGGCACGCGAACATCACAACTGGACCATGAATGCTTGAATGATGCTCGTTCGTTCCGATAAATCTCGCTTTCTGTTTCACCATTGTAGATAGCTCCGGTACGTGTGCGTCGTTTACCTGGGAAAGTGTGAGCAACAGGATTCACCGTCTGACAAAACCAAGTTCGCGGAGGAAGTGTAATGCTGGGAAAACAGTGGGTCTAGTCATTCATGTTTAGAAATCTACGACGTCTACCTCCTACCTAAACATCACTGCAAACAAGGTATATCCTCTTATGACATCGAAAAATTCCTCTAGTAGTGTCTTTGTTAGCAGGATCATGCGCCATGCTACACTGCCCAGGTTTTTCAAGAGTGGTTCAAGGAACATGCGGAAGGCTTTCAGGTATTGCTCTGTCCACCAAATCCCCAAACGTTAATCAAATAGAACATCTGTGGTTTATGTTGGAAGAGCAAATGCGACCTTTTATGTCTGCTCCACTAAACTTATAATTGTCTAGTAAAACCAAGTTGGTGGAGGAAAACTAACTATTGAAGGGGATTTCCTGGTAACATATTTGTGTCACATACCACAAAACAATTTCTGAAATTTTATACCGTCCATGTCTCGACAGGTAAGAAATGTTTTGATGGTACGTGCAGTAACAACGTCATATGAGGCAGAAGGTTGTAATGTTTTTGTCTGGGTGTATATCCTGTATCAGTGTTCGGCAACCATTTAGTAGTAGCAACAACGGTTGAAACAAATTAATTTGATCTTGTATTAACATGTTTCCGACTCATTAAATAGATATTCTATTCATTTTCGATTATTCAATAGTTTAATATAAATTGGAACAAATACAAAAATTATGTTTTTCAAAATGTAAGTTTTGAAACATTATTGCGATAATTTATTATAAAATTTCCGAATGTATAATTAGTTAAGACAGAAAGTCCAATAGTTTAAAGAACAAAACCATTACACAATTAAAAAAAAAAAACACGTTATTAAAATTTTGATATAAGTAATCATCAATTACTATGGGTCGGAGTCGTTTTTCATTCAGTGGGGCCCTTGTACTTGCTTCTTCTTGGTTAATATTTCAATATAAGGTTTGTCTTGGGTCACTTTTCGCTTCATACAGGCTTCTGAATGTACTAGATGTTACGCGACTTCTATTTGGACTTGCTTTCATGGGTCAGAAAATTTGTTCACGTGTATAAGTTGACCCAAAAACCGAAAGCAGAGCAAATGCAACTTTCTTCAAACAGGTGAACGCTTCAGGCAGGTATGTCAAGCAGTTGAGGGTGGAAGCTATTTTTTTGAAGCAGTTTCCTTCTTGAGTTTTACGCAATTCTACAAATAGTATCGTCCATAACTCTGATGCCTTAAAAAAAAGAATCATTCCTGGAATAAACCAATACAAAACATTTTCTTTTATTTTTAGTATTCCCTGCTATTTCATGTTGATACTGGGTTTCATCGATCCAAACATGAGCCATTGATATTCTAGTGGACGACGCCAACGAGTGGCAAAGGGTGTCTCACATGACCGGTTGCCTCCAATGAAGTGAATTTATGAGACATTATATGGGAGTAGCCTACGTTTCGAGCAGCCTCACTCCAGATGTCTTGTATGTTTTTCTACTTATTTCTTATGTCAGTAATGTTTTGTTGTTATTGTTGTGAAGTCCCGACTGCTTCAGAACGTCACGTCCTTCCAAACCAGCTCTGTTGGCAATTGGAAAGGGAAACAATTCTTTGTTTTATTATTACCGTAAATTCGTCCTTTTTTTAGGTTGTGAATTCCTGGGGGTGCGACAGGGTGTGTGCCTTTTATTTATTTATTTGTTTTAAAGTTTGTCTGTGAAAGTGTGGGCATTTAAGTTTTGGTGTGCCGGTTTGCAATGTGTGTGCCCGGCGAGTGGGGCCTGGGGGAGGTCAGAATCATACCCCGGGTGGGGAAATTTCGTATTCGAGAGTCCGACCTTGAAGCTAGCATGAATCAGGAGTGTATGGGCTTTTGACTGTGGAACCATAAGGGAATATAGGTGGTTATTTTATCACCTATAGATCTGACCTCATGACTAAGATATTCATGAGGGGAGAAGACGCACTGTTTCCGGTGGTTTGGACAACAATCAGTCAAAGTACACGTAAGCCGTTTAATGGAGCCAGAATAGCGTTTCGGTGGCATTATTTGTTTTCTTTTTAAAATGCAATTATTCTATAAATCTTTACAATAAAAATTGCAATTGAAAATCTGCACAGTTAGATGAATTGATATCCTCTGTTTGCTTAGATACAGAATTAGTGCTTAAATCTATTTTCACTTGGCAGTCCATTAATATCTCTACTATCGGACAGGGAAGAGATCATTTTACAAAAAAGTATTTTTGTTGGTATTTTAACAATTTTTTTTTCCAAAAAGTATTTTATATAAAGCTCTATTACAAGACATTACTGTAAATTTTGAGAATTCTTTTTTTCTCGCTTGGAATTATAATTGCTGAATTTATCGATGCCTAAATATTTTTAGTAGAGAGCAATATTTACATAATTCCTTATTTTGAAGAGCAGTTCATCTACTTATCTTTATGTGTTTAACCAATTAAACTTTCCATTTCCTGGTTACTGATCACATGCCCTTACCTAAACAAAAAGTACAGAGACCTGCAGACAACTAGAAGTAACACGAAGGAGGTGAATGCTTAGTGTAACAAGAACAGATAAAAACAGTAACTCATGGGTCCGGGAAGTAACATGGGTTAAGGACATCACAATCACTTTAAACTTAGTAAAATTCAAATGGTCTGAACATTTCCGAATTTGTGTTAAAAAGATAATGTTTATATTTTTTACAACACTGTTATGAATTTTTACTTCACGGTATTTTTTACAGACATTTCAACATTACTCTTCAGAAAAACAGTTGCTTTCAGAATTGACGTTCTTTTAGTTAGCACATTTCAGCTGAGAGGCATGTGTAGGAATACTAGTAGAACAAAAAACGAATCTACTGCGTTCATCAATGAATAGTTGCTGAGTGAAGAATATGATTCATTTTTAAAAAATAAGTGCCTAAAATGATTTTTGTTTAAATCCGCGGTATTATCAAATATCGTAAAGACTAGTGAGCTGACGCTTTATGTCGTGGGTAGCATTGAAGCTATAACATATTTTGATGTTCTGTGTCATATATGGATTACTATAGACTTTTTGAAATTCAAGTGCTGACAGTCATCAGTCAAACTTGGAAAAAAGCTTTTTCGAGGATAATTACTAGTTATACAAAGGCTCCTTTTTATTTTTTCACAGTAAATCTGTACGCATTTTAGATCCACTTTTATTTTCATACTCATACCTATTATTACGGTTGATTGAATGAAATGAATTGCTGGAAAAGATCTCCCATTTCTCCATTAGGAACTGATATTGTCCTTATAGACGGAGTAAATTCATCTTTTTGGCTTATATTTTCTTTCGAAATATCTTTAAGACAAGATGTTGCTGATAATACCCTTAGTCTGCATGGAATTTGATGTTTCCAATTGAAAATGTCTTTCTAAAAACAATTTTTTTTATGATTTAAGTAAAGTATTGGATATTTTTTACCATAACTAAAGGATTTTACAATTTTATCTGAACTTTTGGCAACAAAATTAGTAAAAATGTATTTATGATCCAGAAAAATGTTTTGAAAATAATTTCCAACAGTATAAATCGGTGCCATTTATCCACATAATCAGTATACCTTGTATTCGAGTTCCAGATATTCCGCAGCGCAATTTCTTTGTTAAAACTGCAGCTTGAAACTTTCATTTCCTCCGTGAAGGACCTTGTGTTAAAAACTGAAACGCTTAGCTGATTGAAGAAATGGCTTCCTATGGAAATTTAAATAATCTTGACAAAGATTTTCTCTTTCACATGCGGAAGCTGTTTTGTAGTTAGGGAAAGAAAATATTACAGATGTTGAGCAAACAACATGGCTTGCGTATTTTGAAATTAGATTTATAAATTAAGGCAAAGCATGTACGTAAAACAAAGTATGGCTCAATGCTGTTGGTAGTCCATGACTGAAAGTGACTGGACTACCATCACACAGGAATGCAACATGTCTATAGAAATCTGTCAATAATTAACATTGTTGATTCTGTACTTCATAAAATTTAAATATCTGTTCTCGTAAGGATAACATTTTTACTAACACCTGTACCTGCGTTAGTTAACGCACTTTGGATAGAATGATTCGGGAAATTCCCACTGAATACCTCAGCAGTTTTTTAAATGCGGTCATTTTAAGATTAAAATAAAAATAATGAAAGATGAATAAAAGCATGTTATTAAGAAAAAAAGAATTTTTTCTGCAAAATTTGGATTCACACAGAGAGCCTAGATGTCCGCATGCGGCCCTAAGGCCTCAGGTTCCCCAATCCTGGGTTACATAATCGTAAATATGCGTATGATCTCCACAAATTGAACTCAAATTCATATTAATATTAGCATTATAGATGAAATTTTGGGGCACAACAGAAACGTCCGGCATTATTTTTACAGATTGATCCATTTCCTTTCGAAACTTGCAATAAAATGGCCTTTGAAACTGCTCTTTAAAACAAATTAGAAGAAATCATGGAATTTAAAAACAAAGACTCTGAAATAAAAAATCGTCCTATTTGCATATCAGTGGATACAAAATTTTGAATATTTGCCTCAGCACTAGAAAATTTCTGAAATCTGTACATTTCTGCTTTAAGGTGGTTCCACCTAAAAACTCTGCACTGCATTTTCAATAGTAAAAAATCCTGTAGGCATTTTCTTCTCAATTAATGTATTCCCAAAAATAAAAATTTGTAAATCGTTGAAAGAACCATAATTTTTTTTTTGGGTTGAGGGTTGAAGACCACTGTCAGCAACTCGATAGGATAATAAAATTCGAATGAAATGAAAATCGTGTCCTTAATTAAACACTTGCCCTTAATTTAGGGTCACTGTTCCCAGGGAAGGGTGAGACCCAGGGCGAAGAGACAAACACAACATCCATTCCTCAAGGGATTCGTACCCTGACACACTTGGGCCACCACTGCTCCAACGGGGATGCCCCTAAATTACTGCGTCGCTTGTTATTATTTACTAAAACGTAGTAATGATAGTAAAAATCAATAATTTTTCATTGGTCAATATTGAGACCGGCTAACACATAGCGCGACATGTAACAGATGAGGTTAAGGGAATAACAAATATTTTACGATTTTACGACTTAATTCACGATTAGAAAGCATCAGTACCTGCAATACCGCTGCTATATTTTTTCAATAATTTTATACATTTTCAGAATGGATTTGAAATTTGCTCTACCCTTGCGATAGTTTTGAAATTTACAGTGATTTGGGCCACTTAGTTCAGATCTTCGAACAAAGAAAACTTTCGAAAGAAACGTAGTTAGTGCTCCCTTCCAATTCTGAAAATAAGCCTTAAAAAGTTTTGTGTCCACTGATCTTGGCAGTATGCATATCGCACAATCTAATAGCAGGTCTCAACTTTGTGGAAGGCACACTGTTGATTTTTAATGTAATTATATTTACCTTTTTGTGAACAATAAATATTATGCTGTAATTTACAATTATTTTTTTTAATATGCAATTTTTCATCTTTGGGTATACATTTATACTTAAGAAAATATTACAAAATTTTAGCCGTGCAAGAAAGGACCCAGTTACAAGCGAAACTTTTGAGTTTTGGGGGCTTTTGTTCCTGTGAAATTCAATGGATTTCCCTGTATTGTAAAAAGCATTCGAGTAATACCCTCACATGTTTAACTAATAGTTTTTTGTTGCACTAATAAATGACGGAGTATGTGTGTTTCATTTTACTGGCCAACTGTTGGCACCAAGATGCACCTTCGAGAGCAAACAACCCTGTGGAAGGAGTTTAATGCTTTGGGAAATGTTTTGTAGGGAAACCCGATGTTCATTCATTCATTCATTAATAAGAAGTATGCTATCCACCACCTATCTAAACAACATCCTTTCAATGCAGACACGTGCTTTCATGACGACGTATTACCCTCTAGTGGTGCCTCTGTTTAGCAGGAAAATGCGCGTTGCCACACTTCCAAAATTGTTCGGGAACAGTTCCCGAAATATGAAGGAAATATCTGGATGCTGCAGTGGCATCCGAATTTCCCGGGCATCAAATCACTGAAGCGTCAATAATTTGTGTTGGAACAGCATATCCGATATTGGCAGGTTATTCACGTATCTTATAACAATTAGAACATACGATGGGGTAACATATGGATATCAGATAATGCGAGACACTTTTAGAAAGCTTGTTATAGACCATGCCCCTCGGCGCCCGGGAAGAGATGTTTTGGCGACACGTACAAGACATCATATTTGGGAGGTGATCGCACTGTTTTCACCCTTCTGTGCAATGGTATGATGAATGTCTGTAATTGATTAAGTGATGCCTTACAATAATTTTATTATGTAAATCAACTGTCAACAAATAACTAATAACATTTTTAATATAAACAAAATCTGTAAGCTTAGCTTATTTTTGTCAAAATATTACGGATTGCAATCTGATTGATATCAGATCAATTTATCTAAGTCTGTGAAAGACTGATGTGAGGTCTTTGTATGAGTCTTTCATTCTTACGTAAGGGTTATTAACTGAGAGAAAATGCCTCTTTTTTTTAAACGCATTTTCTCGAGTGGTGTAAAATGTCATTCGATTAAAATTTATTTCTGAGAATAAATATTTTCTGCATTATATTTTTCAACACACTGAACCCACTTTGTGTAAATGCTTAGGGTTTTGTACGAAATAGCCATTAAACCGAACTGTTTGGTGCTAAACTCGCAGTTTTACAAATAATCGTTTTATTTTCGATTTGTGTGAAAAAGAACATGCATCTGTAACTCACTTAGGTTCCTTCTATGTTTTTCTCAAATTAAATAGTTATATATGGTACTATACTCATAATAAAAACATACGAAACGCCTATATGCTCTACTTATCCCTGAAATTGTTGACTTTAAGGGTAAACGCCGCAGTGTTATGAGTCAAACAGCGATGCTGAAATTTCGTGTTATATCCGTGAATTGCAGCCAATATGACAACTTCCGAAAGAAGCTTACAGTAACGTGAAATTATTATCGATTGTTTTAAACAAGAGTAGAGGGTGTGTGTAGAAAGTTCAAATTCTGTAGAAAAATATGCGAAAAATCAGCATATTATCTACTCCGACGCGTGAGGATGTTCAAGTTCAAAAAAAGTTTTGAAGTCATAAAAAGCAAGGGTTCAAACTAATCCCAGAATCTGTGAATTGCAAATTATTAAGTCATTGTGCGTTTCATTTCACAACAGGTAACTGCCATGCTCCTGATATCACTATTCATCTATATGAGCCTTGTGGAATGGCGCATTTTCCTATTCCAAAGAGCCTTCTCCATGAGGAAACACTATGCAAATACCGTATAAAAGTGGACCTGGTCTTCGGTCTTGCTAAGAATTCTCTTGACATCTAAATGCTGTTCAAAAGTATTAGGACATCACAATACACTGCCGCAAAACAGATACCAGGCCATTACATAGCGTTCTATGGTTTATATATTGAACAAATGGCAGACGGAATGCTTCGAATCCAGCTATTAGCATCACATTCTAACCCACGTGTCGGCATTTATTTACTGAATTTGCGATTCGTTGGACCACCCAACCGTATTTCAGTCCTCAAGTGTAAAGTGTCGGTGCTCGCACTCCTATTGGAGACGAATATGTCGGTGCTCGCACTACTATTGCAGACGAATATGTCGGTGTTTAACAGAGACGAGTAGTACAAAAATCAGCGGTCTGTCCGTTCTGGATACTCTGCGGCAAAGTGGGTATGCTGAAATTCTGTCCTCAATACCGCAGTTGTTCTGTTCCTCAATATCGTAGTTGATCTGCGCACCAATTTGTCGCAGTAGTTCTTGTTCGTTACCTTGTACAGTTCTCTTCACCTGCCGTTGCCCTTAAACATCGATCAGTCACTTACTCTCCCAGGAAGTCATCTACTTATTTTGTTGTTGTTTGTGCGCCGATCATTGTATATCCTCCATAAAGTCGATCTTGCTTAACCGCTAAGGTATAAGATAAGAATTCACTATCATGCCGTTTCAAAGATGCTTAAATCCTTACTCTTTTCTATATTATAACTGGCTAGGTCTTTAAAAACGGCATGATAGTAAGTCGTACTTTCCTAGAACTCAATATCATGCCGTTTTCAAAGACGCTTAAATCCTGACTCTTTCCTATATTGCAGCTGCCTACGCTGCGCACACTGATGAATCTGCTGCAATAAGTTGTTCACAAAGGCATCTCAAAGTTATACTCGTGTACGTAATTGAGGATCGTGCGAGACTAACTGCTCTAAGGTGTTAATTATGATTTGCTACTACAGTGCACATTCTTTTGTGCTTTTACAAATAAAATAGCACAAATCCGTAAGAACACGCATAATTTGAAAATATGTTGTTACCCGAAAATATGTGGAGTGGGGTAAAAATATCATATCAGGCGAAAAAAGATCACAGGGCTTTGTTTTGTTTAATTGAGATACACCTAATGATCTGGGTAACGTCGGGGAACATATTTTTATGCAATAGTTTATAGAGCACTTTCATGAGTCAAGAACAAACACAATAATTACTTTTATGTAATTATGTAGCACTTTAGATTTAATATTATATGACTGCAATATAAGATAAACTACATGATTTCCAAATCGAATATCTTCTGCGAGATTGAACCATAAAGTCCAAACCACTACAATTATTTAATTCTGCCTTTCACCGGATGCTGGTGAGAGGTGTTTCCAAGTTATTAGGAGCAAGGTAAGGTTATTGAAGCTGAGCGGTTTATTTTTGGGTAGAAGATACATGATTTTACCTTTCACAACTGCCAAAAGATGGCAGCAGGTCCAACAACCAGCCGATCAGTAATCACTATAGGTCAGTGAAGGCAAAGGTAATAAGTATGGCCTTATAATAATCCACCACTTGTAACTTAATTTTACGGAGTCATTGTTTCGATATGTTTTTCAACTGCAGTTATGAAATACAAAAATGTGGTATTTTTACTTGTCTATAAAATGTCTGTGCTCTTTGTGATATAATAAAATTGCTGATATAGAAATGGAGGTACTTTATATTTTCACAGCCGTGACCAGAGTGAAGCTTACGAGGTAATTCATAATTTTTTTATCTTTACTCTTAAACATTTTTGACAGTTTTTTAACCGATCTGAAAGTGGGATCATCTTGAACACCTAGTGAGCTCCTATTCCTTCATTGGAAACAAGCGACTAGAAATATTTTATTTCAAATATTAACATGCATTCACATTTCCAACACAGGGAAACAACAATTGCAGGCTTTTGAGATGGAAAATTGGTAAAAATAAAGACGCATTTTGAAGAAAAATAACATGATAAAACACAGGCATAGTATAATGGCTCACATCGTCTGCCAAATTTGCAGTATAAATCTCAAAAAATATATAATTAGAATTAAAGCATCTGCTGTTTTGTTTGTGACAGACTTGCAAGTCAGTGTCGTAACTGACTTCTTATCTGTCACCTTAAAGCAAAGAAGATGCAGAGGAACCCGCGCTGTGTGAAGTTACAGCTATATGAAGGCGTGAAATCAATTACAGAACACGATCGGTCAGCTGACTGAAAGAAGGTGCTTCCATTGAAACCAATTTACCACCCATTGACTGTTTGCTTTTCAATTTTGAGAATTCTAGACCAAAGACGAATATGTACAGTTGTGTCGTTTTTCAATCATTGTTTTTTTTAGCGTTCTAATAAGTGGTATTGTTCTTGCTTATTCGTTACTGCATCGTTTATTTTGTCTTTCAATCTCCCGAACCTATTTTTCCAAGCCTCAGTTTCCAATTTCATTTGCATACATTTTCTCATTCTCTTCTTCCGTAATGTTTTCTCTTTTTACATAAGGCTGTTGCTCCTGATCTGAACTTTCAATATTCGTTATTTGTTTCGACATTTGTGTTATCTTTTCCAATAGTTCCTTGTATTTTAATTTCGTACTTAACGTTGGTGTGCTATTTCCTTTTGAATTCCTAATTGGTATATCTATACGTGAGAATTTGTCTTCCGTTTTTATTTCGTAAATTCGTGGTTATTTCCGAAGTACTTTTATCCTTCCTTTTCTCTTTAACCCGCTAACTCAAAATCTCTGTCCTGTATCCGATCCATTATTTTTCATTTTATCCTCAGTTAACTACGGTCATTTCAAAACAACCACAATACTTTAGTTGCCATAGCAAACATTGACGATATCACGGCGCACTTCACGCTTCACTTTCGTGGTCGACCGATGCTGGCGACACGTCCTATGGGAAGAGTTTCAAAAGGGCTTCTTCCTTTGCTTCCGCTCTACATCGTCCTTATTTAATGACCCTCACCACAGAAAACTGAGCTTGTATTGAAATCTCGGTTCAACCACTAGCATCAGCTATAATCATACATAGAAATTGAAATAATATTAAGATCCTGTAATGTCACAATAGCTCTATGACTTCCACTGTACTTTTCTATAAATTTCGTTATTTCTCATGCTTACAAATATTTTTGCCCTACTTATTACTATTTAGATTCGCATGCACTCCACATCTTAATCTTAATAGCATTAAATGTCATTAAGAAAAACGATCCCATTTTGAAAGACAGAACTAAACACTGTGCATGCAGTCAGGATTTAGAGCATTTTTCATTCGAGAACGTCAGTTCGTATTCCTTATTTAGCTTCAACGCTCCGCTTTTCTCCAGTTAAGCTCGAACAACTGTACATTTTCGGTGCACGGAATCGTAAGATCCGTTTCATCAACGATGTTAAATTCAACACTCCGTATCCAAAGATTCGTTATTCTTCTCTGATTACTCAAGAAAGCAAAAATCCACTGTTGTTTCACTTGTTAGCTCTCCTTTTGTTACGAGAGTCTTTAAAAGTTTTGTCATTTAAAAAGTTTTGTACATATGAGGGCCATTTTAAAAGTTTTGCACATTGTGGGTTATCTCTTAAAAAGAATTTATTTCACAAAATACCTTTACAGACCTTCGAAGTAATATCCATGTTTCAATATGATAACTTCTCAACGCTTGGAAAACCCTGGTATTCCAGTTTCCATTGTTGAGGCGTCGAATTATTCGGGCCACCTCATTAGAAACATCCTGAACCGTTTCCCGCTGATTGGCTTCTTCAGTTTTGCAAACAACACATAGTCTGGTGGGCTCATATGAGGTTCGTACGGCTAGGGGGAAGCAGTTCCCATCCATACATTTCCAGATCTCTTACTATGCGGGCAACATGGGGCCTCGCTTTATCATGCTAACTGATGACACCAGCTTCCAGCATGTCGGGACTTCTTTGGCGAATATTTGGGCGAAAAACCTTTTGTCGAAACTCTCTGTGTTATTCAGTTGTTACAATGCTCCCCTCGGGCACTCCGTCTATTGGTATTAATCCAACCTTGCCATAGGCCATAATCATTATCAGCTTAACCTTTGATTGTTGGCGGCGAAATTTTTTTCTCGCGAGGTGATTCTGGATGTTTCTGCTGAGCGGCCTGGGATTTCAGTTCTGGATCAAAATCTCGTACCCGGGTTTCGCCTATAGCAACGAGTCTGTCCAAAAAGGGCTGGCCTTATGTCTTGTACCGCTGTAACAATTCTTCTGCGACCCCTTTGCGAACTGCTTTGCTGCTCTTCGCTCAGCTTCTGCTGAACCCATCTGGCAGCAACTTTTGTTTTCTGTAATTTGCCAGTTATAATTCTTAAAACGTAAACAGTAAACATGTTTGTTTACATGCAATCACTTCATATGTTTACCGTCGATCTTCTTCAAAAATTCTGTTGACGATCACCATCGAAGTGTTGTCCGTTGCATTTTATCAGCGGTCGCTTCTTTGGTCGTCTTTGATGCTTACCCAACCCTGGCGGACATGAGAAACCCGACATGAAACTGTGCTACGATTTGCTACACTGACTCCACAAACTTCACATAAAACGTTATGAATTTTGGAAGAGGCATTTTCCGGCAAATTTCAATTTTAATGTAAGATCATTAATCGCTACGCGAGATCTGGGCTGTCTGAATTTCTTCCTTTATTTCTAGGCCGAATTTTCTTGAAAAAAAAACAAATTAGCCAGAAAACGTAGACACAAATTTGTATATTAAAGCCTGGCTCACGACTAGCGCGACATTTAGAGCGATTGCAAAATCCTAGGGGCAGCACCTGCGCAGTGTGCAAAACTTTTGGAATTAGTTACTTTTGATAAGCTTTCAGCGTCGCTTTCTCTTCATTAAATTCTCTGGTACACTTATCACAAAGCACGTACCTGAAAATTTATTTAAATATTAGTTCACGACTCAAATAGTTGGATTTACCTGGAAATATTTTTTAAGCTTTCTAAATTTATTAGCGATATCCACGCTTTATTACAACATATTATTATGCCATAAACCAAACCCCACGAAATTTAAAAGTTTCCTATCATTTTATGTATTACCGACACACACGTATAAACGATACACACCCGCACTCGAATAAAAAATATCTCTTCCCACTCAAAGTTTCGAAGCGTTCTAACGCGATCGTGTTATATCATAAACAAAGATGATAATTGGAGGTTTGCCCTGCCACGACGGCAAGCAGTGACATAGCCAGTGACGTTTAATCGGAGCTTGGCTTATGACCAGTATTTTTTGTCCTTTGCTTCTCATTATGACTGTTTTGTCAGAAGTCATCATTCTACGGCTGTAGTGACAGACGGCTCATATAATGGAATTGACTAGAGTATCTTACACACGTTTGTAGCGTGAAATTATTGCACACTCACACAAAAATAACAAAGTTTGAAACATTCGTGATTCTCAGCCATTGAGTCTAACATCTTGTGATAATAAATGGGTAGATGCAGAAGAGGTGATTAAAGGTAAAAATAGCCATTTGATGTGAAATAGTGAGAACATTATTTAACAAGAGTCACAGATTGCAGATTGAATTCAATTGCTACAAAGAAATCAATTTTTTTAAAACTGAGACAGAAGTTAGCATTTATTTAATTAAGAACCAGCTTTTTGCGCATCTTTTAAAATTTTTTATAACTGCCAATTGCCAGATACTACACGAAAAGTTTTGATCTTGAATGCAGTATAACAAGAACTAGCGTGCTGGTATATATGGGAAAATTTGAAATCACATTAAATTACAATGGTTCTCGGAGATCGAGCTGCAGTTGGAAGTATAACTTAAATTTTCTCATGGTCATATATAAACTTCTTACATGTAAATACGTATACAAATTCACAAAAAAAGCGGAACACTAAGTTTTCGGGAAAACAAATGTTTCCCAGTGAGACTTGGTGCACACAAGGATTCCTAATGAAATGAAAACCTGTTTTCTCCTACAATTTATATGCATAATTAATGAAATTTGGCGCCGAAGTTTCAGATAGATCACGCCTGAAGGAATTACTTGTGGTTCACACATTGCACAAGATAACCACTTGCATTGTGTGTGAGCCACAAGTAATTCCCGAAGGTGTGATGCGTCTGAAACAATGGGGCCAAATTTTAGATTTTTATGTTGTACTTACAGTTCTATATAATATGCATTTTTTGATCCGAAAAAATAGTGGCAACTATAAACGAAATTACAAATGATTTCCGATTGTAACATCGTAGGATCCCTATATATACCGATATTTGATTTTTCGTAATAAAATTGACTCACATCAGTTGCATTTAGATTGTGTAAAAATACTTAAATCTGTGATAGCGTGCTGCTATAGCTCGCAGTAAACTCCTCCGTATGAATGCGATGGAAGCGAAATATATTTATTATAAGTTATTAGATATCTGCATATATTCTTCACATTCATGTAAGGAAACTTCAAAGATCGAATGTCACACATGTTCGGAACGTGAGGATTCACTGAAAAATAGATTCAACCGCTTTTCACATATATCGAGTCCATTCTGACATGCGTTTGAGATATTGCTCTGGACTGGCAATAGAAGAATTGTGGTCGTATTGCCCGAAATTTTTCACTTATGAAAAGTAATGGTTTTTCCCTTGGGGAAACATTGACGAGAGCTGGACTACGGCAGGTCTCTTACTAATGAAAGTTCCTGTTCTGATGTGCTTTTTCCGGAATAACAATACAGCTGTGGGTGCAGGTTTGTTTGAAATTTCGCTGTTCACCTTGCAGTGAGTATGGTGACCTCTAGCTTGTATTGCCTGCTGTACGACGAGTTGGAGCATTGAATCAGACACTATGTGAATACAAATTTGGAAGATGTAAAAGATCATCAAGGGTTGCTGGTGACCGGTCGTGCCGTTGCCGCTGTCGTTTGAGCATATCTCAGAGATGTTCTGTGAGTGTTAAAAACTGCGATCTAGTCGACCATTGCAGAAGTGGAACATAGTTATCCCTGTGAACGCACCTTTTTCTCTGCAACATTCAGTATGGTGTTGTTCTGCTAAAATATTGTTGCGACCTTTGGATCTTAGTTGTCAGGATGCCCAATTACTTCCGGACGGCGATTCGAATCACTGAATCCGGCAATACCTCGTTAGCCACTTAGCCGACACAGTACACCAATAAACCAATGGAGGCACAGTATAACAATTAAAACAGGGATTTAATGGATACATGCATAAATTACACCGGATTCTTCATCTAATTACAAAGCTATAGTTTCCGGCCAGCTTTGACCCTCTTCGGTGTTTCAGAAAATATGTCCTAACGAAAAGTCTGTTAGATCACAATGAGCCGCAAAGAATACAGGTAAAAGGTACTTACATAGGTTAATGAGTATCCCCAGTATGACACCCAGAAAACAACACAACACTCACTCGCATTCACTAATATGTTGGCACTACGTGTAGCTCTTATTCCTTGTTGGATGAGGCCGCGTTGCTTACGGTCTCTTCGTCAAAACGACATCATCCCTAGTCGCTGACCGCACGCACTCAGACACACGCACAAAAGTTCTCTCCCAGCTTTCTTTGCGAAGAGGCTCTGCTCTGCAGGGGGCTCGGCTCCTCCGTGGTTCTCTTTCCGATGTTGGCGTTTCTCTTCTCCGCTCTGCATGAGTGAGGCGATATTCCGTAATTATTATATTTCTGTCGACTTTTCACCTGAAATCGCTCCTTAGGACAAGTATCCGTAGTCCGGAGAGGATCAGAAAGTTATCAGGTAAATCTGGTGGTTATTATTCATCAGCTTATGCTTTTCAGCTGGCTTCACTTCTTATGCTCAGAATTGCAAGAGCACGCAGACGGACGGCAAGCATTTTTTAGTACGAGTCAAAATCGAGGCCCAGTTCTCTCGAATATCAAACGGGATCTGTCCTCAACAACAATCTCCCCTCTCCAAGAAATATGCAAGCGGTGAATTCCAACACTTGAAACCGCGACATTTTTATTATAAACCGCTCTTCAAGTCTAAGAGTTTCCATTGTTTCGCGCGCGGCACAGACAAAAGCTTCAAAGCCTTTGCCATCCAAACACTTTTGAGTCATGGGAAATAGCTTTTAAACTCTGACCCGTCCCATTTCCGTTTATGGGCTCTTTGTTCTCGTGGCAACCACCTGCAACTCGCCACTTAAATTCAAAGTTTTAGAAGATCTTTTCTCAATATACCGCCCCTCGCAAGTGTTTAAATTATAACTCTCTGTTAGTTAAAACCCCCAATCAAGTTTCAATTACCGTTAATTAACCACGCCTCTCGCCAATTATTTATGCGAGGGGGGGATCGTTACATTGCCCCCTTCTTAAAATGCAACTCGTCCCGAGTGCATATAAGCTACCTGTGATTCGCAGCGATTCCACCACCCGGAACTGCCTACCCTAGATAAGAACTCATCAGTACCCCTCTTCCATGGTGCCTATCATTGTCTCTACCCTTACTAAAAACAATCCCCTTGAATTGGTCTTTGGCAAACCCCCTTTTCTAACGAATCACAGGGAACGCCCACATTTCATACCTACCTGCATATTTTTTTACACTGCCACGCTCCAGGGCAGTACACAAATACGACACTACATAATTAATTTACATTATACAGTTCCACTACCACGTCACACGAAATATTGCAATATTAAAATATTTCCACAAATAGAACACAACACCGAGTACACTATACAAAATTATTACAACCAACAAACTCATTTCATGCTCTCAGGCTCTCTGCTTCTCAACCTTTCACATCACTAAGTCAACCAACGGGAAACTAACCAATCACCTGAGACAATCATCCTTCAAATGTTTATGATTCGGTATTTCTAGCCCTGTACGGTCCAAGCCTATCGAGGTGTATAAATTTAACTGGTCTATTATTGTATTGAACCTTGTAAAGAGGATCGTTTATTCTTTTCTTTACTACATAAGGACCTTCCCACGGGCGCCGCAATTTGGGTGACTTTCCCTTTCGCCTACGTAGGTTATAGAGCCAGACCAAGTCTTCCTCCTTAAACACTTTCTCTGCAGCCTGCGCGTCATATCTGGTCTTCATTCGTTCAGTAGCTATCCGAATATTCCTCCTAGCAAAACTATGTACCTTCTCCAATCTTCTGGTAAGCTCTGTGACACATGTGCTAGAATCCTGGGCAATTGGTTTCGGCCTTCCAAACACCAAATCACAGGGGAGACGTAATTCTCGTCCATACAACATCATACTCGGGGTATTCCCTGTGGTTTCATGAATCGCAGCTCGGTATGCCAACAAAAATAGCGGAACAGGCCTGTCCCAATCTTTCTGGTTATCACTAACAAATAATGAAAGCTGCTGTCCCAAGGTGCGTATGAACCTTTCACACATTCCGTCACTCTGAGGATGAAGTGGCGTAGTTCCAGTCTTTTTAATGCCAAGTAAATTACACATTTCTTGGAACACTCTAGACTCAAAGTTACGCCCCTGGTCGGAATGCAATTCAAGAGGAACCCCATGAGAGCTCACCAATCTACTGGCAAGAACTTCCGCAACAGCAAGTGCTTCCTGATTTTCCATAGGAAAGATCTCCGGCCATTTGGTGAAATAATCCATAACCAGCAACAGATATATGTTGCCATCCTCCGACTTAGGAAAAGGTCCCATTACATCAATGGCTACCTTTTCGAACGGTGCTCCCACATTATACACTTGTATTCGGCCGCGACATCGTGTCATTCGGCACTTCTTGGACGCGCATAAGTGACACTGTCTGCACCAATCCTCTACATCCGTCCTACAATTTACCCAGTAAAATCGTTCCCGGACTTTTGTGAGAGTTTTTCTGACACCAAAATGTCCACCAGTCGGGCTATCATGCATTTGTTTCAAAACATCTTTCACCAAAGATCTTGGAACCACCAACTGAATTTGTCGCAAATCATTTTTAGAATTGGAATTCTCTGTACAAAATTCCATCTCTAACAACAAGAGAATCCCATTGCGCCCAATAACTTTTTCAAAATCTGTCCGTACGCTGCAACAGTCACCCACGCAGGACGGTCGGAAGACTCTTGCTTCGATCGGACCAGACGTTAAACATCTTCGTCAGCTTCCTGCGCTTTTTGCATCTCATCCGGACTCAGCTGATCTCGTACAGTCGTGGTCAGGGGAATTATCGCCTGGCGCACCGCTTGGGTACCCGGCCGCAGATCATTGCTCTCTGCGCGTAGGCAGGATTTGCATTGCGGCGGACAGGGTCTTCTCGACAAAGCATCCGAATTCTTATGTGCATTCTTCTTCCGATGTTGTACCTGGATATCATAAGTTTGTAAACGTTCTATCCACCTGGCTACCTGTCCCTCCGGATTTCTAAAATTAAGCAGCCAACGCAAAGCGCCATGATCGGTTCGCAACAAGAATTTCGTACCGACCAAATAATGATGGAAATGTTCTATACCTTATACGATAGCCAATAATTCTTTTCTAGTAACACAGTAGTTCCGTTCCGGCTTAGAAAGAGATTTACTAAAGTATGCTATGACTTTTTCCTGTTCATTTTCAACCTGAGATAAAACTCCACCTACTCCAGTTTCACTAGCATCGACATCCAGGATGAATGATAATTCCGCTTTGGGATAAGGCAGTACCGGCGCTGATATCAGAGCTTCCTTTAGTATCGCAAAGGCTCGTTGACACTCTTCGTTCCACTCAAAGGGAACTTTCGCCTCAGTTAACCGATGCAATGGTCAAGCTATCTGCGAAAAACCTCTGATAAATTTACGGTAATAGGAACATAACGCAAGGAAACTTCTCACCTCCCGAACACTCGTCGGCGGTGGCCATTCTTTGACTGCTACAATCTTTTCAGGATCTGTCCCTATGCCATCTGCAGAAATTACATGCCCGAGGTACTTCACTTCCTTTTGCAAAAATCTACATTTTTTTCGGATTCAGTTTTAATCCAGCTTCACGGAGCCTAGTGAAAACGACTCTCAAATTATTCAAATGCTCAGCAAATATAGTACCACACACAATTATGTCATCCAGATAAACCATGCAGATGTCAAACGGTAAACCTCAAAGAACAGTTTAAATTAAACGTTCAAATGTGGCGGGCGCATTACACAATCCAAAGGGCATTACCCGAAATTGCCACAAACCATTACCTGTCGTGAAACCAGTTTTCTCCTTATCATCTGGATGTATACCCACCTGCCAATAGCCACTTTTTAGGTCGAGCGTTGAGAACCACTCAGATCCAGCCAAATGATCCAAAGTGTCATCTATCCTAGGTAGTGGATAGGAATCCTTACGAGTTACTTCATTGAGTTGCCTGTAGTCTGTACAACATCTAGTCGTACCGTCAGGCTTAGAGACTAAAAGAACAGGAGATGCCCACGGGCTAAATGAAGGTTCTATAACTCCTTGCTTCTCCATATTTCTTAACATCTCTTCCACTTCTGCTCGTTTAGCTAAAGGTAAACGTCTAGACGGTTGCTTAATTGGAACACTATTTTCCGTATCTATTTTATGGAAAAAACATCGGCAAATTCGCTTATCATCTCGGTCCATTCTCCAAACTGATACGTACTCATGCTCGCCGTGGCCTCCCTTGCGAGGTCACGCAAATGCTCCGGCACCTCGCCACTCGCTTCCACGCTCGAGTTCGGTGGGATCCTTACTCTACAGCTACGCGCTGAAATTACTGGATTCAAGGAACAAAGTGCTAACCCTTCCTTTATCTTCACATCGACGTCACCCAGGTTAACTATTCTTACGGGGATGCAATGTGCTGTTTTTACCAACGCTCTCGCTACAAGTACATTTTTCGGTAACGGGCAAATTTCGGACATTTCGCATACTGCCATCGGAAATTCTAATGAAAGCTCAGGCAAACATCCTGCCAGAATTGTTTCACTTTTTGCTGGTAAAACACACTTTTCTTTTGAGAGAACTGTGACCCTTTGCGACCTCAGGTGCCCATGTTGACTCCACATGAGAACCATTTCCTCATGTTCCGTTTTCAGGGTTCCATTCTTAAGGTCAAAAACATATCCGTTCTCACTAAGAAAATCGAGACCCAGGATGCATTCTTCAACGATATCAGCAATCACTGCCGTGTGTCTGCAGCATTCATTTGCAATTCCTATATCGACGCCTGCGGTTCCAAGAGCAACTAAACCATCACCATTCATAGTTTGAATCTCAACCCGTTGCTCACCCTTCAAACAATCTGCAGGTTCCCTAATTTGCTCGAACAAATCCGGACGGAGTAATGTAATATCCGCCCAAGTATCCAGCACAATTTGGCATTTAGTTTTATTTATCATCCCCTCAACTCTTAAACCACTGTAATCCCCAGAAAGACCTGTGACGTGCGCTTTCACCGTGCGGGGCTGCTTTTGCTGCGTCAGTTCTCGCCCCTCGAAACTGACTTCTCAGGGTTTCCCGAAGCCTGTTCTTTCGACTTTTTTCCTCTCTCAACCGTTTTCTATATTCAATACTGCGATGCCCTCTTAATTTACAATACCAGCCCTCCATTTTTCTAGACGGCGTATCACTTCTTCTCCGGCCAGGAGACGTAACAGAACGATGTTTAACCTCTCTGCGAAGGAGCTCCAAAAGCTCTTCGAGTTTAGTTTCGACTGGTGCATTGATCGGACTTTCTGCTACAGTCGCCAAACGAACTGTTTTTCTAGAACTCCTAGAATGGCGCGAAGAGTCAAATTTCATAGCATGCAAGACGACTGACTTCAGTAAGTCACAATCCGCCATTCGCACTGAATGCTGAATGTCTGGATCAGAAATCGCTTCCACAAAATGTTGCTGCGCCATCGTGTCCTGTATTTCCGACGTACATTGCCCATACGCAAGCCTTGTCATCCGATCGATGTCGGTCGCGAGCTCTTGAAGTGACTCGTTGACCTCCTGCTTGCGATTTTTCAACTGAAGAACACGGAGTTGCTTTAAATGTTCCTCCCCAAATCTGAGTTCCAGGGCAGCGACGAGACAGGAATATTTTAAACGGCTCTCTTCCGACAAAGTTTGTAAGATATCAGCAGCTGCATCCCTTAATGATGCCGCAAGCGCGCATGCTTTCTCCCTTTCGCTCCAGCTGTTCACACTCGAAACCATTTCGAACTGGGTCCTGTATACTCCCCAGCTGGTCTTTCCGTCAAACACGCCTGGTTTAATTCTGGTCGGCCTACTCAATGCTTCGCTCATCACTCCCGGTGACTTAAATTCCGACGAACATATTTTTGCATCACAATGTTGTACCCTCTTCTCAATATCCATATAAAATTTAGTTTGTTCTATATTAGTACCATTAAATTCCCCAAAAGGTTTTCCTTTACATTTCTACATTGAGTCTCTCACAAGTTACGAACGCTCTCGAAATTTTGGGTACATTATTCTATTTGGTCTAAGCATTTTCCCTTCCCAATTTCCAACTGATCGATACGCAAGTTGGTATCTTCTATTCTTTTATCAAATTTTTCCTCATAACCCCAAATTCTAGCTATCAGCTGATTTATGCTGCCCGTCTGCTGCTCAAGACTTTCTTTCTGCTGTGGTAAGCTTAGCTCAAAACTTTCTTGTTGTTGTTTGAGCTGCTGCTCAAAACTTTCTTTGGCAGTTTTTAGTCCATTTCTGAGTTCATCTTTAAGTTCATCTAATATTTTTGTAATCCCTTCCATTTTTGAAACTTTGAGCTCAACTTATTATGCAAGTTGCAAAAGTTGGCATAAATGCTGTGCTCCGGTTGTACTGTGTTTCTGAGGTATACAATACGGATCCCAATGCTGATCACCACTTTTGTTGCGTCCTTTGAGTCTTAGTTGTCAGGATGCCCAATTACTTCCGGACGTCGATTTGAATCACTGAATCCGGCAATACCTCGTTAGCCAATTAGCCGACACAGTACACCAATAAACCAATGGAGGCACAGTATAACAATTAAAACAGGGATTTAATGGATACATGCATAAATTACACCGGATTCTTCATCTAATTACAAAGCTATAGTTTCCGGCCAGCTTTGACCCTCTTCGGTGTTTCAGAAAATATGTCCTAACGAAAAGTCTGTTCGATCACAATGAGCCGCAAAGAATACAGGTAAAAGTACTTACATTGGTCCTTGAGTATCCCCAGTATGACACCCAGAAAACAACACAACACTCACTCACATTCACTAATATGTTGGCACTACGTGTAGCTCTTTTTTCTTGTTGGATGAGGCCGCGTTGCTTACAGTCTCTTCGTCAAAACGACATCATCCCTAGTCGCTGAACGCACGTACTCAGACACACGCACAAAAGTTCTCTCCCCGCTTTCTTTGCAAAGAGACTCTGCTCTGCATTGGGGTTCAGCTCCTCCGTGGTTCCCCTTCCGATGTTGGCGTTTCTCTTCTCCGCTCTGCATGAGTGAGGCGATATTCCGTAATTATTATGTTTCTGTCGAATTTTCACCTGAAATCGCTCTTTAGGACAGGTATCCGTAGTCCGGAGAGGATCAGAAAGTTTTTAGGTAAATCTGGTGGTTATTATTCCTCAGCTTATGCTTTTCAGCTGGTTTCACTTCTTATGCTCAGAATTGCAATAGCACGCAGACGGACGGCAAGCATTTTTTAGTACGAGGCAAAATCGAAGCCCAGTTCTCTCGGATATCAAACGGGATCTGTCCTCAACAACAAACTTCCCTCTCCAAGAAATTGGTAAGCGGTGAATTCTAACACTTTAAACCGCGACATTTTTATTATAAACCGCTCTTCAAGTCTAAGAGCTTCCATTGTTTTGCGCGAGGCACAGACAAAAGCTTCAAACGCCTTTTGCCGTCTAAACACTTTTGAGTTGTGGGAAATAGCTTTTAAACTCTGATCCGTCCCATTTCCGTTTATGGGCTCTTTGTTCTCGTGGCAAACACCTGCAACTCGCCACTTGAATTCAAAGTGCTAGAAGATCTTTTCTCAATATACCGCCTATCGCAAGTGTTTAAATGATAACTTTCTGTTAATTAAAACCTCCAATCAAGTTTGAATTACCGTTAATTAACCACGCCTCTCGCCAATTAATTATGCGAGGGGGGGATCGTCACAATATTCACGATGGACGTCCTGGTGGTACGGAAGAGCAACCGGCCATAATTGACGTAACGGACGCTCTTTACGGTGGTACGTACTCTCACAAAAGGTGATCAGCTTTCGTACTCCATAGAATCCAAGGCTATAATGCATCGTCTTGGTGAGGTATGTATGGTGCGAATACCTCTTCCAGACGCTTCTCTCCAGTCTTTCACGGTCGAAATGCGGCCATCATTTTCGCCTAAACAGAATAGTGTTTCGTCCCAGAAAGCGATAATTTTTCGATTCTTCATGCCACGCTTTTCTTCCATGTATTTGTCGTCTGACTGCCAACGAAGAAAACTGCAGCAGCACTGAAAGCTGTAATAATTTCGTTAAGAACTAAAACTTAGATAAAAATATTCTGGTGCTGTTAAATTTTGTGCTTTTAAAACATATCACATTCGCACTTGTCTTTTTTACATTAAATCTGTATATTCACTCTACGATGTGTAGCCATCATTACTTTATTAATACCGCATTCCTCCTAATTTTACAAATCGTTACAATAACGACCAGTTTTCCTATACTGAAATTTAAGGGAGAAACGAAAGCAAAAATAATTGAGATTTTTCCTTGCGAAAAATAAAAATCTTAGCATTCCAGATGAAACACATAATTACTTCATGGATATTTTTCTCTATTTTAATGCACTTTATGCCCAAGCAGAATATTCCCGTTAGAAGAGTTACAGATATCGAATGAATATATCCGTCCCATAAGTAATAAACGTATACTTGCTGAGTGATTCTTCCTTTCGAATTGTAAAATCAACGATCCTGGTACACGCTCAAAGCTATGGTGGTATCAATTAATTTGAAAATCAAGCTAGAAGTCTTACGATGTTTTTGACGAAAGCATTAACTTCTGGATTAATCGCAGGCATAAAAAAAGTATTATGTAATTTCAGGAACGGTAATTCCACAGAGATTTTAATGAGATGTCTAAAAGATGAAAAATAGATGATTATAACCGTAAAGACAATAAATTCATATGACGCCTTTATATGTACAGTAAGAAATAGTATTTTAAAACGTTAACTGAGTCAACGATGAACCCTCGTGGTGTCTGTGTCCCTCAACTTTCTGTATTTTCGAAACACTGTAACTCAGGTAACAACTTAAAAACTATTGTAGTAAAGAAGAAATATCCGATATATATTTGAGAAAAAGCTCCATTGATAAATTTTGTATTGCTAATACATTTGTGTGATGTGATCCTTCGTTTTGCATAAGCTTTCTCTTAATCCTTCAGTTTTACTTAACACTCCGCGAACGTATTTTCCAAGCTAGACATTTTAATTATTGACAGACACTTTTAACTGAAGGACGTTTGAATAAAAGAAATATAACGAAATACACTAAATATTTAAGTACTGAGCATGATATGACCGAAAAGGAATATTTTTGATGTGTTGTTAACCACAACTGACTACGCCTTACAACGCAAAAAGTATAATAAGAAACATTTGAAATCAGCTGCAAAATGTTTCACCAGAAAAGCCATCAATCATTCTTTTTTATAATAATCGGATATTTAGAAGCGGAGTTATCTTGGGGAAATGTGTAATATGTCTACTCCGCCCGAGCTGAAATACGGTGCATATTACGAGAAGAATATACCTGTAAATATTTCTGGTTCGTCAGTTCCATCTGGCGAAAAAGCTGTTTGTCGACAGTAATCTACGTTCACAGATATTGCTGCGAATATGGAAGAAAAATTTTAATATTTCTTGGCAATACGTCCCTCAGTGGCAAAACTAACTGCTCATTATAAGCAATATTGTCGAACCTTTTGAACAGTGAACTCACTTCCACATAAAAAGAATGGTTCAGATACAACTTGTAGGATCATAGTAATGATAGAAAATGAAACATTCGTTCAGGTGAAAATCAAATGCTTTTACATGATATGTATAAAAACCAATGTCTGCTTTTTATATTTCTTATAATTTTCTTGATAGTACATATTTAAATAAAATGCTTCAAATATTTTTCTAAACTATGCTGTAATTAAACGTTTTTGGTTGTTATCAGGTTACAAACCTATGTTCTTTAAATACAAACACTTCGTAACACACAAAATTATATGATGTTTCTGTACATTTCTGTTTTAATTTGATTTGTCAAGGTCATGCCCTATCTTAAGATTTGCAACGAAGTATGAGGGCTGAGATAAAATTTTGTAAACCTAAGAATTAACATTTCATGTACTAACAACAGAAGAACAGTACAGATAGATATCGGTATGCGAGATAGATACGTTCCGCGAAATCACCGTGTATACCGAATTCGCGTAAATAGGAAGGCATTTTATATGAACAACATAGGGTAAGGTTCTCAATTGTTCACAAATTCAGTTTAAAATAAACGGGTTATACAGCATTTAAATTACGAACAAACAATATTATCTTTCTGAAACATTATTTTAATGCAGAAAATCAAAATATAATACGTACATACGATGTGAATATGTTCGTAGTACCCTGAAAACGCACTGTGTGCGTACAGTACTTACGTAGTATTAATGCTGAATACACGTGTAGCATAACAGTTCTTTCGTCAGATCTGCATACAATCTCTTAGTTTTAGCTTCAATAGCTGCTCCACTAAGAGGCATGTGCTGCTGGTTATGATGCGCACTACAATAGCTTAGCATCTTCTCCATCCTTTCCATCCCCTCCGAGCGACATTTGGTTATTAGTTACACTCAAGTTGGTTAAAGATTGATCACTTTTTCCAATTGATTCCGCATCGTCACGAATATTTCTCACAGTGGATTCACGAAGGTCCCAAAGCACGCTGAATGTCAACAATACGCTCTTTTCTCACAGCGATACAGAAATTCTAACTTTATTTCTAAGGAATATGACCTTCGTACACGCTTCTTTCCCTCGAAAGGCCCACTTTCTTTCTTTTTGGCTGATATCCTACATCCTCTAACATGCAGCTTCACTGCTCTATTGATCTGATCTGAGCGAGCACTGACGTCTTAACAAAAACAGCAAAAGATGCGCGTCAAAATGTGCAAACCCACTATTGTTTCTTCGTAGTATTAACAGATGCCACCACTGAATCGCGTAAATCCAGAAAAACGCATAACGAAACCGCAAATACGGAGATCTACCTGTTTTGATTTAATTAAAAGAACGCTAGATCGTTGGAAATATCATGTAATCAGTTTAATTTCTAACTGGGCGGCGTTTTATAATACAATGTCATAAATGGGTGGAACAAGAAGTTGTAATGACACTGCTATTGAAATATTCCGGTTTCACCGCATTTCTTAATTCCAGATAACGTGGAAGTCTTTTTGTGTAAATTAAGATAACCAAAATTCTTCTATGGTAAATTATAAAACGTTTATATAATGTTTCAATTTATGTTACACGTTCAAAGTAAATTCACAGTGTTCAAGTCGTTTAGGTTTCATTTCTGCTTAAAAAGTGTTTTTCATTCTAATAAATACAGTACATTAGTCCAAAATTTAATGTGAATTACTTATTTCGAAGCTGTCTAGATAGGCAGTATTTTTTAAAAAGGAATAGTTATTTACTTTTTCTAGAAATTCTGGGTCCGCGTTGCTTTCATTCAGCCGTTCCAAAAAACTTGAAATATTTTTTTTCTGTTCGCACGAAATATGCTAAGTCCCGAAATTATAAACATATTGTTTTATTGATTATTAATGAGAAAAATAATAGTACATGTGAGAGATAGTTCATCTTTCATATTCATGACTGAACAATGTTGTGTAATTCTATTCCATAGACCATACAGGAAACGTAATAAGTATTGAGCATCGAAACGGAGAGGGAGATTTAGAAATACTTTACAAATGGCAACGAAATTTTTTGAAGATTTTCTTAATGGCATGCAGTTCTTCATGTAGTCAAGTTAATCACTTGAATCCAGAAAATTATAAAAACACCCGCTCATGTATATGTTTTTTCTTTTTACCTCTTTGGTATTAAGCGAGGAAATACAGAACACATTTTATATGCTAAAAACATACTTGCATTCAAATATGCCATTCAAAGTCTGAAATAATTCATTATTAAACTAATGCATTCCACAAAATGTAAAGATACTGAGTACTTCGTTTTATCATAATTTATCTGAAGTTAGATTAATTGAACGTATCAGTTCTAAATTCACAAAAAAAAAAAGGCATGAAAATTGTCAAGAAAATCTCAAACTAAACAGGAGCGAAAACGAATAGTTTGTGGTCTTGCTTACTTTAAAGGAAAAAACAAATTTGATGGGACTGGTAATCCCTTCGGGACACGGCTATATTCCTTATTGGTTTCGAGCTGGGCTCGGAACTTAGAAAAAACGGCTTAGGTTTTACTAAGAGCGCATTTGTTAGAGTTTCGTTTTATATCATCTGACGAGAGGTGGCGTTACAGCTAATGCGCTAAAGTTGGAGACGCTTGCACCCTTCATCCAATGGGGGACTAAAATGAGAAAATTTGATGTGATAAAGATGAAGTTTTCTGTCTTCATCGATAACGGCGGTATTAAAAGCACTTCACTCAAGAACTTACAAATTCTTATACGAAATAATACAGTTTTCAAAAACTGCTACTGAAAATTATTCGGTGAAGGATGGAAGGAAGCTATGTCCTTCAATGTTATTATTGGCAGTGAATCACTTATAAGTAATGACAATATTATTTCACATATTTTTCAAATTGTTTTATATGCATGCATGTCATGCATATAAAAAATGCATGGCACGCAAGAATATAAATTATTTCATCCAAATTGTTTTATATTCATTCTGCTGTTTTAACCTTTGTCGTTATTACTTCCCAACTTGTTCTCTCAATGAAGATTTTCGTATACTATTTTTATTTTTATTTGTTTAAAATAAATATTGGAATGAATCTATAACTACTATTTACAGTAGCAAAATACTGCCCTTCACGTGTTTATACTAGCAATTTTAAGCAGAAGTCAATAGGTTCCTGGTAATATTAACTAATAACAAACTACAAGCAGCGCAATTAAAAGGACTTATCCCAACTTTGAAAAGCAGGCCTACAACCATTGTCGTCCGGCTTTCGAGGCATAATATTTGCCGAAACATGTTTGGATGCTGGTAGCATGGGTAGAACGTAGATATGTTCCGTGGTTTTGTCATTTTCAACTTTTAACTTTGTTGGTTTTACTTTTCAATTGATTTTAATGTTCTCATTTAATTTGAATTTCACCATTTCGTACTCGGTTTAGTGCCGTTTCATTCACGTGTTACTCAATTAATCGTTTTTACCGTTCGTTGTGATATGTCTTTTTGACTGCTGATATACGTTCACTAGCAGAGGAAGCCGGACGACAATAGATGTAGGCCTACTTTTCAAAGTTGGGGCACGTCCTTTTGATTGTGCTGCTTGTAGTTTACTTTTAGTTAATATTACCAGGAACCTGTGCAATTCTGTTTAAAATTGCTAGTATATACACGTGCAGAAGAGTATTTTGCTACTGTATTTGCTACTGGTTCAACGACCACCGTGAGCAACTTAATGAGGAATAAGTGATCACCACTCCCAACTGTAGGGCCACTCATTCTAAGAAAGCCATAGAGACAGTGTTATAAGACAAACACAACATCTGTTCCTTCAGGGGTTTCAGTATCCTGGCGGTTTTTTTTTGTTTTTTTTTTATTGAAGGTTTAACGACCGCCGTGAGCAACTCAATGGGCTATAAGCAGTCGCCCGTCCCTAATTTAGGGTCACTGGTTCCAGGGAAGGGAGAGAGCCAGTGCCGTAAGACAAACACAACATCCGTGCCTCACCGGGATTCGAACCCGGACCCCGTTCGGACGAATGATCAGAGGCCATCGCTTAGACCACTGTGCCACCGGGGCGGCCCTGGCAATTCGAACGATTGGTCAAAAGCTTGCGATTAGGTCACTGAGTCACAGGAGCGCTGTGCTGTTTATGGGAACTTTTTTTGTTCTTTTTCATCTTATGCTGTTACTCAACTTAATTTAGTTGTTACGTGCCTGCCTCGCAGACCCATATAAGATAAAGGCAGATAGCAGTGCGAGCACACGCCATTGTAGTATAGTGGACAATACTCGGAGCTAAGGAGCCGAGAGTTTCGGGTTCGAATCTTGCCCTTGGAATAAAAATCGTGGATAAATTTACTTTTTCACATAGTGCATACAGTTAAAAAATCATGGTTTTAGGAACATAGGGATAAGTTGTAAATAAAATATATGGAGTGTGATAATGAATTATAGTTAATATCAAAAGGGTTTTTTTATGCGAAGCAATACTTTTTCTACTTTCCTGGCTTGCTGTCACTGTGCATAAAAATATGTAGATATATCATTACTTTCAGTGACTTAGTCCGATCCATTTTTGTTGATGTGTTTCCTTTCTTTTTCTAAGCACCGTGAAGGTGGGTGTTCGCAGGTGTCATGCAAGTAAAGCGAGCAATACACAGAATTACCTAAAGAACAAAGAATGAAGCTAGTTTATTTTTATTGTTTCATCTACACACTATTTTTTTTTACTCGCAGAAGACATCTTGAAGATATCTTGGTAAAGGGGAGCTAAGCGTGGATCCCATGCGGGCAGCAGATCCCTTCCGGTCACTGGAGCGATCCTGTCCGGGTGAAGGACTGCCGGATCGTAGTAGGCTTGCTCTCACAACGACTTCGCTACTATTTTTTGAGAGAGATCAATCTATCCCTGCGAAGTCCGCATTTGGACAGTGCAGACAATGGTAATCAGTTAGCTAACCTCAAGCATGCATCTTTTCAGGCTTTTTTAAGTTTCCTGCATTCCTTGTATATTTTTCTAGTTAAGGTCCATATCTCTGCTCCATGCGTAAGCACTGGAAGGATGCATTCATTAAGCACCTTGCTTTTAAGACATAATGGCATACTGCTCTTAAAAAATGTACTGTTTCTTCCAAAAGCTGTCCACCCAAGTTTTACACGGCTATTAATTTCGTCATTAATGTGATTCTCTCTTGATGTCTGCAGCCCAAGATAAATGTAGGTATTGGTTGTTTCAACTTTTCACCATTATTAAATAAATCGGCTTTTCTTGTAAAAGTATTGTACATGACGTTTGTCTTATGAAATTTCATTTTTAATCCCATTTCAATACTGTGGTCAGTAAGTTTCTGGATCATACTATGCAGCTCTGTAGGGGTAGTTGCAAAAATGACTACGTCATCAGCAAAACGAAGGTGAGTTAAATAATCTCCATTACGCTTTCTCCCTTTGTTTTCCAAGTTCAATGATTCAAAGACATTATGCAATGTGGCATTAACGAGTTGGGGAGACATGGTGTCACCTCGTCTCACTCTTTTTTCAATTTTTATTTGTGCTGTATCCTCAATTGTCCGAACCTTCGCACTTTCACTTCCATAGATGGTATTAGTGATGCTAATATATGCATCTTCAATACCAAAGGTTTTCAAAGCCACTGTAACTGCTTATGGTTTCACGAAATCGAAGGCCTCTTCATAATCAGCAAAACCATGCATAATGGGAATTCGTATCCCTCTTTCTCTCAATTAGTTCTCTCTGTCCATGGATATGATCTACAGTGCTGTAGCCACTCCTATATCCCGCTTTGTTTTTGATTGGAGGTTTAACAACAACCATGAGCAACTCAATGGGCTGTAATCAGTCGCCCGTCCCTAATTTAGGGTCACTGGTTCCAAGGAAGGGAAGAACCATTGCCGTAAGACAAACACAGCATCTATACCTTACCGGGATTCGAAACCGGACCCCTTTGGGACGAATGTTCAGATGCCATCGCTTAGACCATTGCGCCACTAAGGGAAGTATATCCCGCTTGTTCTCTTAGTTGATCCATGCATAGTGTTACATTCAAGCGATGCGAAAGAACTTTAGTTAAAGCTTTAGAAACTACTCATAGGAGGCTGATGGGCATGTAGATCCTAAGGTCCTTAACGTCACTTTTTTTGTAACAGGATCATTGTGGCATTGTTCTAATCCTCAGGAATCTTCCCTTTATTGAGACATCTGATGAAAACGTGGGAGAGTGTAGTTTCAATTTCTCCACTTCTTTTATAATGCCCATGGTAATTACATCTTCTAGTGGAGCTTTTCCCTGTTTCATGTTCCTAATTGAATGTGTAGCTTCTGCATGAAAGACTGAAGGGACTTTGATACTGGTACCTGTTGTAGTGTCTGAAATAGATGTATCATGCCTTTCATATAATTTTGAAAAGAAATTTCTCACACTTTTCAAAATCTTGCTTCTATTGGGTTGTCTGAAAGGTCTTTACGTATTTTGGCACTTGATGGTGTTTGCGCGCTTTTGGAAGTAGCAGAGGACTGTGCATCTCTGTTATCGCTATGGCATTTGACAGGTGTCAGTTCTAACTGCAGTCGAAAAAGGAATAGAGAGCGATTTGGCTGATTTGCGGAGATTTGACATCACGTTGAAGATGGAAGACCAAACTGTGCATTTTCGCCAGATTTTACTGTTTTACTTCCGTAAAGGGAAGAACGCGCGTCGAGCTTGTGAAAAGTTGCGTAAAGTGTACGTTGATAATGCTCTACAAGAACATGAGTGCCAGCGGTGGTTCGCAAAATTTCGTGCTTGTGATTTTGACCTCAACGATGCTTCTCAGTCCGGGAGGCCAACCGAGGTTCATGACGACCAAATCAAGGCATTGACCAAGTCAAACCCACGTTATACGACACGAGAGTTTGAAGACACATTGCACATCCATCATTCATTCAAGCGTTCACGACCACCCGAAGAAGCTGGTATACGTAAGAAAGCGATGTGTGGGTTCCTCATGAACTCAAAGAAACTCAATTGACGGCGAGTATAAACATCTGCGATATGCTCATTAAACGTGAGGAAAACAATCCTTTTTTAAAGCGACTGATAACTGGTGACGTAAAGTGGATTGTGTACAAAAATGTGCTGCGCAAATGGTCTTGGTCTCGACGCGCTGCTTCGCCTCAAACGACATCCAAAGCAGAAATTCATCAGCGGAAGTTTCTGGTTTCACTGTGGTAGGATTTTAAATTTGTCGTGTTTTTCGAGCTCCTACCACGGAACCAAACAATCAATTCGAATGTGTACTGTGGGCAATTGGACAGTTTGAACGAATCCATCATCCAGAAACATCCAGAGCTCGTTCATCGTAAAGGTATTGTGTTCCATCACGACAACGCGAGACCACACACAAGTTTGATCACCAGCCAAAATTTTTGTAGCTTGGGTGGGATGTGTTGCCACACCTAGCATACTCGTCTGACCTTACGCCCTCAGACTTCCACTTGTTTGGCTCTTTTCAACAGTCCTTGCGTGGTATAACCTTCAATTCAGACGAGGCTGTAAATCAGCACCTTGCACAGATTTTCGCCACGAAAGACAGGTCCTTCTATGAACGAGGCATTCTGCAGCTCACTGAAAGATGGCAAAAGGTTATCAAAAAAAACGGGCATTATATCACTGATTGATCTTTGTTCTTTCTATCAATAAATGACCTTTAGAAAACATGGCTAAAATACGTCATGACTTTTCCGACAACCCAATATTTCTTGTTGCAATACGATCTTCTTTTCTCAGTGCCATAATCTCTTTTTCTTCCCTTACCGAGGTATCCTATGCTCTCTTCAGCCTTTGGTTGTGTGCAACTGCTTTTCTCACTAGTTCACAACTGAATTCCTTTATGTCTTCAGTGACGCTTTTCCGTACCGTCCTGTATAACTCTATATATTCCTCTTTGGAAATTACGTCTTCTTTATTTGTCACGTAGAATCCAATACATTATGTATCTAAGAATCTGTAGGCAAATATATTACAAGGAAATGGTAACTTTTCCTATCAGTTCGTGGTTTTCTTGACGTGCTTATAAATATTTAAATACGTTTTTCTTTTAATTTGTAATACTGCATACATTTTTCATGTTACCTAAATGAATTAATTTTCTCACGCGTATATGCTATTGCCATAAATATAGCGGAAAATTATGTTCAGTAATATAATGCATTAAATGATGTATGTTAATTATAAATTCTAGATTTTCACACTTATAGGGTATCGTGATATAATTGTTCTTGAAAGAAGGACAAACTGTATTTAAGAAATGTGTAACAAAAACTCATGGATATGTTGCGTGAAAGAGAAATGTGATAATCTGTAAATGGCGTATCTTTTACATAAATAAAGTAAATATATATATTAAATTAATGAGCAATTTTTACTCAAATAGTTTTTCTATGGATGGAACGGCTGATTTGCCTAAGAGAAACACCAATGGGGAACGAAATGCGCAATCATGACTTACGAATACAAAGATTATGTTGAAATTTTTTATGTAGGTTTCCTCGTACCTACTGAATTTCTTAATAGCAGGAGTTATGAGGACCTGCAAACTCTCGGAACTGCCAGATGCACTATGAAAGGAAAAATGTACAGTGCCGCCAGCAGATACAATTCCAGTACTATTTGGACGACTAGGAAACCATAAACCAGGTAATGAACTTTGGCGAATTGGGTCAAAAAGAAATGGCCCGACTTATTGTTTTGAAAAAGATATGCCACGTTTCACAAAAATAGTATATGCCGAATCGACGAGGATCAATGGGTCATCAAGGGAACTAATACAAAAGAGCTGAAGCTGGACATTGTATAAAGAGGATATTATGGGAAGCGTGGACGTTAATCACTTTTTCCATCCATACTGATGAATGAAGAAAAACCAACCTTATGAAGTATATTTAAAAAAATTAAAAAAATGGTTTACCAAAAAGGCGTTAACAAGCGTTGAAAGTTCTCTAAATGTAGTTACAAATTATAATTTTTCAGTTTTAATGATTCGGTCTTCAAGAAAAATTGTAGTGCACCGGCGGGTTCGCCAATAGCAGAGATACGTGCGGGGCTATAATCAGACCGATGGAGGATAAACGTTTTTGGTTGGATGGATAAAAACCTTAGATACTGATACGGTACGTAGATGACGTGTTTGTCTTATCGCCACACGGAAAAGATAGTATAGATGGGTTACTAACTAAGAGAGATGAACTGAATGCAAGCATACAATTTGAATTGAATTGGAAAAATAAGGGTAATTACCATTCCTAGATGTGATGGTTAAAAAGACGCGTGATGGTGGGGTTAAAACGTCAGTGTACTACGAACCTACAGCCATTAGCAATTATATAGTTCCAAATTTGTATATTTGATAATAAATAAATATTGAGTTAAAAATAACATTACGCTTTTAAAATAAATGGAATTTCCCCAATACGATAACATGTAATTTTCCTTTCTTAATTCATGAGTTAGATTTTCCCATGTTATATGCCCAACTAAAAAAAATCATACATCGAAAAAGTATAACATTATACGCAAATTAAATATTTGATATCAAATTCTGCTTATGTTTATTACGATAGTTTAAATAAAAAGTAATGTATTTGTTAATGTGATCTGAAAAGTTCACCTAGGCATTGAAAAATGGAATCGAACAAAATATCGTTGTTTTCTGACAAGAACATTCTTTGTTTGGGGTTGGCGATGCCAGATAGCTCAGGTTTATATACCGTGATATAACGTAACACTACTAACTTTTCACTGTGCCTTTATTCACTTCGTTTTGTGAAGAAAAATGACGCTATTATTCGAGTGTCTTCCACTGGTAAACAAGGCTCCCCTATGAGGTGGTGAATGTTTTTGGATTTGCACTATATACGTTATGCGGAAGGAAAGGGGCGGGCGTATATACTCAATACGCTCGCCTCGTATGAGATTTCAAGCCAGGCTTTAGATTTTATCCTGATGGTTTCAGTTGTTTGTAAAAGGAATATCACAAAATCTTACAGTTACATTTATTATAATAACTCAAGGTTTCATGATTTGAATTTTATCTTATTTCCAATCGTTGCTTTTCGACACATTTTAAACTAATACAATTAATTTGTGAAATCAAATAGTGCACTGATGAATTTTTAGTCATTTTGCAGAATCTTAAATTTAATTATCTGAAGTAACACTGTGTAACCCGACTAACTCTTCACTGTGCCTTTATTCACATCGTTTTGTGAAGAAAAAGGACCTTGTATTCTTTAGAGGAATTTCCAATATTTCTACTAAATGTTTGTCTTCTGAAAAATAAATTTTACCATAACGGCTTTTGTCGTATTACTGAATTACAATAAAGACCATTTTGTTTTTATGAAAGCTGAAAATACTTCAGAGCTTGATCACCTGTTATTTTGATTTGAGTTATATTTACCCAAATTACTTTGCCCTGTAGTAACATATATATATTAATGGAAACTATCATTGACATAATTGCAGTAATTTATTTTTACATTTATTTATATAAATTAAACAAAACCGTGAAAATAATTGTTTGAAGACAGCGAATATCTAACGACAAATCGCACTTAGTCTAATGTAGACGGAAAGCGCAATTAATTAGAAAGAGTTAAAATGTATATGAAAGCAAGTTTTTATACCATCAAATATTATTATTCATTGCATCTTCCAATTCACCAATGCCTCATCAGCTGCAATTTAAATGTGGCAGTTGTAAAATTTTGAATTTATATCAATTTCGGTCTACATGTGTGATAAATGTGATACCTAATTTTCCATTTGAAATCTACTACGCTTAGTAGAATGCACGGCATTGTCACATGATGGTATTTAACATTTGGTTTCAAAGGGTTCCGAAATTTTTACATTTTTTTTACTGACATGAAAGGCAATATCCTTTGAACACAATTTGATTCATTTTATTTTGTTATCTGATGGAAGTACGAGTGTGTGCAGTAAATTGTGAAACTACACGATAATTTGACTCTTGATGATGTGAGGAATATTTAGCAATAATGATTTTTGAATCCTTTGAAAAAGGTTAGGCTCCATCAATGTTTTAGGTATAGTGTATAATATTTTTGTGCTCTGTCTGATTTCTTAAGTTTCAAATCTTCAGATATTAATGGCCTTCAGTAGTAAACAATCTTAATCCTTATTTTAATTCGCATTTAGCGGTAGATACACGGGCCACGTACAAATAACGACCCTGTATTTAATGCACACATGGTAGTTATCTGATTTCTTAGTAAACGAGTGTTTGCTGCCATGTCTGCAAATCCAAATGTATAAGGTAAGAAATTTTAATTATTCTGTAATGGTTTTCAACCTGGGCTACGGAAACTAAAAGCATGCCGTATTTATTCGTATTATCATTCTGTACCTGAATTCATATAATTTAATTTATGTTCGAATTTTTAAAGTGAATGACTTTTAAAGTTTATTTATCAAGATCCCATAGTATCTTCTTTGATTTGAAGGCCACCAGCTATAACAAACAACAACACTGCTTTCCCTTCGTAATTTTTAGCTGAAATAAAATACTTAAGGATAGAGTTTAAAACGTTTACATCCAATGTTATCTATATGACAAATACATTAAAAGTATGTATATTGTTTGAATCCGCAGATACACCATTTGATACAAAAGTGATTGCATATTGTAAATAAATAAATAAAGTAGTGTTTATATCAGTAGTATATAAGTCCTGCCTTTGCGGAGATTACAGCAGCCACGCGTCGAGCTAAACTGTCCACAAGTCCAAGGAGTATTGTTACCAGGTTTTTGCTGCATGCCACTTTGAGTAGGTTGACCAACTCTGCCAGTGAAGAAGATCCTGTTGGTCTAGACCTGGCCCGTCGTGCAAATTTATCACATCGATGTTCAGTAGGTGGGATTTATGTTCGGGTTCTGAGCAGGCCCGTTACTCTGCGAGACCACATTTTCCTGATGCCATCCCTTTGTAACACTTTAAACATGACAATTGGCATTATCGCGTTGAAAGAAACAATTGTTATGTCCGTACAACTACCGCAGCGTTGGAAGAAATGAGTTATCTCAGATATATCTACACATCACAGAGTTAATGTTACCGTGAAAAACAATAGGTGGGTACACAGAACCAGCTGAAATAGAACCATAGCATAACTGCACAGCCTCCGTGCTTCACAGTCGGTACTGTACACTTAGGAAGCATATTCATTTGATCAGAATAATAAAAATTCTAGAAGCACGACCATCTGATAGGAATAATGTTATAAGGGATTTACCGATCCAAAACATTTGCAGCCATTGCTCTAATGTCCAATTTTTGTGCTGTTGACACCTTACTAGCCGCGTGGCTTTATTGGTCTTTGTGATGATACGTTTAAGGGCAGTTTCTCGGCAATGATACCCGAGTGCATGGGACACTCTTCAAGGTATTTTTATGTAGACCAACACAACAGGAGGCTTTCTTGAACCCATGTGCTTTGGCGTGCATTGGTCGGGATCCGGTTTTCTGGATCTCTTTCTGCAGCACTCACCTTTCTCTAGGTAGCAGTTTCGTGGATATTCCTGGCCAACGTCAACTTCTGCAATTTCTGGTCTTTTTTCACTTGATGACGACAAAGGGCACTGTTGATTAGCCACCTGTCACACATCATCGATGCTTATCATGCTCATACGTTACACTGAACAGCCTATTATAACGCCCTAAAAGAACTCTTTCTTGCTAGTTACACTGGCAGAAAGTGAAAAAGAACACCATAAAGAAATTGGCGGACGATCATGAAATTTACATATGTTAATGAGGTCGTGTTTACGTAGGTGTGATGTTAATTTCGGGACCAACCGCTGAGCGCGTACGCCACAGCACGGCATAAGATGCAAATTATCGTCGGTGGTATTCAAGGAGTAAGATGAAGTGAATGTAATCAGTCGTCGACATACGGACACGTGCAAAGACCCTGAAAAACCTGCAATGGCTGGACATGGAAGACATGTACGATTTCAGCAGTTATAGGACTTTGAGCGATGTCATCTAGCCGGACTCCACGAGGCTGTGTGGTCGTATCGCAGTATTGCGGAGTGAATTGGATGGGAAGTATCAGTGGTGGTACGATGGTGGCGTAGTTGGTCCGAGAAACATTCCCACACGAGAAGACGTGGAACCGTGAGTCACAGACGGACTGATGAGCGGACCGATCGACGCATAAGAAGAGCGGAGTTGTCAAGCAGAACATCCACTGCTACGCAAATCTGAACTGCCGTTGCACCTGGGGTCACACTGCGAACCAACCGCAACCGTCTACTGGATGCAGGTCTACGTGCACGTGTGACCTGGCATGTGTACCTCTGACTCCAGCCCACCGTCAGGAACGGCAGCGGTAGTGTCGCCAACGTCTGCACTGGAGAACGCAATGGCGTTCTGCCGTGTTCAGCGATAAAAGCAGATTCTGCTTGGGAGCCTCCGATGGCCATATGCGTGTTCGCAGACGCACAGGGGAGCGTCTCCACCCTTCTTGCATCCGCCAGCGACACACAGGGACTACACCTGGTTCCTGGTGTAAGGAGCGATCAGCTATCACTCCCATACACAACTGGTGTTTGTACCGGGTACGTTAAACAGCACAACCTACATCAACAACATCATTCAGCCCGTTGTTGTGCCATTTGTAATGTCGGTCCATCGTGGTGTTTTCCAGCAAGATAACGCCCGCCCATACACGGCACGTGCAACGCAACATGTACTTCAGGGTGTGAGACAAATTTCATGGCCTGCACGTTCACCGAATTTGTCCCCCATTGAGCACGTGTGAGATTTTATGGGACAACGACTTATCCGGTCTCCACGGCCAGCCACGACCATCCCCGATTTACGCGTCCAGGTTGAGGATGCTTGGAACTCAATACTACAAACTTACATCCAACATCTGTACGACAGACTCCATGCCAGAACTGCTCAGTGTGACGCATTTCACGGCGGTTCAACCTCGTACTAACCATGTTACATGGAAATGTTATTTTTCAGTTTACCAGCATATACAGCTGTATTTTGCCATAATGTTTTGATCACGTTAGCCTCTGTATTCCGTTTTTATGCTGTATTAATTTCTTTGGTATCAGACGTCTCCTTCTCGGTGTGCTTTTTTCACTTTTCGCCAGTGTATTTTACCAGAGATCGATTTGAACGTACCACCGTTGCCGTTTCTATAACTTTTTGACCATGTGCCTGATGTGGGAGCATCACACCATTACTCCTAAATAGTACATATAATTACTTTTATCCACGTACTTTAGTATGCTTCCACAAAAACAGTTTCACGTCCTTGTCTCAATGGCTGTAGTTTAAGCCACAACACATTTCAGAATACTGAATTTTCAGTTTGCATTTCTGCACGCTTTGAAGCAACGTTTAAGAGGAAAATTTTTAAACTTTAAATAATAGTTGGCTTTTAGCCACTTTTTGTAAATGTGTAACATGGTCAAGATCCAATTCGAATTTGAGAAGCATTTTATTGCTAAATAATATTTTTTATAATATATTTTTGAAAACAAATATTTTTGATGAAAGACAGTGTGAGTGTATGTGTGTGTTATCACAAGATTTCAATTTGCAAGGGCCGCATTCACACTCGTTTTCTGCCGATCCGCTGACACAGTGGTCTAAGTGATGGCTTCTGGTCATTCGTCCGAAAGGGGTCCGGGTCCGAATACCGGTGAGGCATGGATATTGTGTTTGTCTTACGGCACTCGCTCTCCCTTCTCTGGAACCAGTGGCCCTAAATTAGGGACGGGTGACTGCTTATAGCCCATTGAGTTGCTCACGGTGGTCGTTGAACCTCCAATAAAAAAACAAAAACTTGTGATTTTATTGTATCTCCTTTCTTTAATTATAAACAAAAAATGCAAGTACTCAGACTGAACCCAATGGAGATCAGAATGAAAAGCTGAGGTCAGCAATGATACCCAATTGTCAAGCATCCAGTAATCCCCACTGATTAAACCATAACCAACTAGAATGTACAAGTCTATGGTATTAGAGAAACGTGTTATCTACGTTTTTTACATCGCGCACATGTTACAAAGCATGATACTTCGGTGTCGTGCCGTGCACGACACCGAAGATATAAATTACTGACAAAGAGACGCGCCCAAGCAGGAACAACCCAACCGAAAGTTACTAAAGCACCCGTTCATGGATGAAAGGTGATGCTGAGTTGATGGTGGTATTGTTGCGGTGTGATTTAATACGAACCATTACCGCTGAACAATACCATCAATGCAGATGCTTACATCCAACAGGTGGGTTGTGCCCATGCTACACTGCAAGGAAAGCGCCCAGCTTTTATGATTTGCCATGGAGTTGTTTTTGACCAGTTCATCCACATCTCGCCTTACAGACCCAGCAAAAATTGCAAAACCTGCAATGGGAAATATTGTCGTTCCCCTTATTCCCAGTCTTTATATCTCCCGGTTTTTCCCAGTCTTTACCTCTCCCGGTCTTTACCGAATTTTCTCTCTGAGGAAAACTTTGTTAAATACGATGATGTGAAACGATGAATGAATGACTTCGTCAAATCCCGCTCAATAGACTTCTACTCCAATGAGACATTTCAACTAGTAGATCGGCGAATCAAGGTCACCAGTTCGAATGAAGACTACCTGAATAATTAAGTTAAGCGTTTTGTTGGATTTCTTGAGCTTGAAATACACGCTTCCCTACTTTTTCTACATTTTCTTTAACACCTGATAACAAACCGAAATGCATACGAAAACTTTAGTATGGACGGGTGGAGTGCCAGGGAGATAATTTATTTTCATGAATTCGGGACACGAATTCTCTCTGAACTTACAAACGTTCTTCTATGGTGATCATATTTTATAACCCAGTTTTTCGGCAAACAAAATTCAAAAATCACATGCGCTTAAAGGGTGCTGAATTACAGGCACAGATACAGGGGTGATTCATAAGGAAGTATACAGTTTCAACTCACTACAAAGCAAGAACAATGTAAGATATTTTATGTTACCTGTAACAGAATTGTAGGGGAATGTTTCAAGCTTTTTACAGACAGTCACAGATGTTCTATGTATGCACCCTTAGTCACACGACACACATTGAGCCGGTAATCGATTTCCGCCCGAACGCGAGGTGAGATATCTGAATCAAGTGCAGTGATAGTAGCTGTGATACGCTGTTTCAGCTCCACTAGAGCAACAGGAAGACGAAGGTTGTGTCCCTCAGTAGCGGGACACAAACTTTATGAGTACATCTACCTAACGGTTCGCGGTTGTGGTCCGTGTCTTCAACTGTTACTGTTTTACACAATCTGGAAACTGGAAACTGAAATGGATTACCTGCTCGATGTGTGTCATGTGCTTACGGGTGCACGAATAGAAAATCTGTGACTGTCTCTAAGAAAAGTGGAAACATTCCCATACAATTATGTTATAAGTAACATAAAATATCTTACATTGTTCTTGTTTTATAGTGCGTTGAAACTGTATACTTCTTTATGAATCACCCTATATATCTTGAAATATTCTGCAATTGTATCCTTTATATTTTATGAAGGAAAACACTATATCCAGTTTTATTAATTTGGCCGTTTGATTTAATAACATGAAGATATACACTGAGTGGAAATTTTATTATGACCACCCCCTCAGTACTTCGTTGTGCCACTTTTGCCTTTAATACTGTTCGATTCTTCGTGGCATGGACTCCACGAGATGTTAATACGTGGTTTTCGAAATCTGAGGCCATGCTTGATGAATAGCACTTTCCAGGAGAAAGAAATATCAGGGTTGCGGATCCAGCTGTCTAATGGCTCGTTCAACTTCATCCCACAGATTCTCAATATGGCTGAATTCTGGAGATTGCGTTGGCCACCTAAGCAAAGTAAATTCATCGGCATGTTCTTGAAATCAGTCCTTTACAATACTAGCACTATGACAGGACACATTATCTTGTTGAGAGTAGCCACCGCCATTGGGATAAACCATCCACATGACAGGATGCACTTGGTCCGCAACGATGTTTAGATATGATGTGCTAGTCAGATGTTGATCAACACGTTCTGACACAATTTTTCTTACAGGCAAAACTGACGCAAATAAAAAGATGAAATTCAGAAGTAGATAATTTGTCTAAAAATTTCATTTTTGAAAATCGAACCAGAACATCAACTCATCATCTTGGTTTTCTTTGTGTAGAAACTTTCTGTTGCCTTTTGATCTATTTCTGTGTACGGATATCTCTAAAAATAAATCTCGCATTTTTGTTTTTATCCTATTCTTTCTCATCGTTTATATTTTCGATTCAGTGTTGGCCCAAAAACCCTAGTTTTTGGGACCAAACATTTTGGATGATTCTGAAATTATTGCGAAGAAAAAAAAATTATACATAAAACTAAGAAAAATATTACAAATGGTGTACTGCCGGTAAGCAATGCGGTGAGATTAAAAATTATATAAAATACAGATTGCTTACCTATGTATTCCTCCTTCTCCTCTCCTACGTTGAGTGTCATTAGTTACAAGTATTAAGAATAATCACTTGAAACGCAATGCATTGTGGAAAAAGTGTTACCATATTTTTGTCATGTAATCCTCGAATTATTTGTCTAAATAAGTACAAATTTAGGTTCTGCGCTTTAGTCGTTAATGCAGATAATACGACCCCTAAGAAAATACTTTTGCGGCGCTTCAATGTTTAAAATATCCGCTTCCTTAGTGTCAGGAGAAGAGGTGGTATATTTAGAACTTTACCGGCGATGCTAATCACTAATGGGAACTATACACCAACTGTATACAAAGTAGTAAAACGATATTACTAATCAGATGTGGTAGGCTGCAAATAAAGATAAACGTTCCGAAGAATCCGCTAATCAACCATATAGCTTTTTCAAAGAATGTACCCGAAAAATCCCAACAGCAGTGAGAATACACTTCAATTACTTGAACGCCATAACCTGGTCTGACAATGAACGTACAGATGCGAATGTAATTTTCATTCAATGACGGGAGGAATCACGTTGGTTGCACACGGTATCTTGGAAGGGAATGATGTTATTTGTAGAACTGGTTCGATATGCGTGGCAAAACTAAAAGACGTTATCATTGCAAACCTTATTCTTGGTAATGGTTTCAGCAGTTTCCGAATGAGGATGGGTATGAATAAGGGATGGAAATGAAACCAATTTCTTTATATCAACCTAGTAAACGCAGTTAATTATATTATATTTTTCTGGATATGTCTGTGGTTACTTTACCGTCCTTCTTGTCTCTTTTTGAACCGTTGTCTTTAATGCTAAAGAACTGCTTGGTCATTCCGATGTAGTGACGTTTTAGGGGCACCCGGTTATTGAAGAAGAATTGCGTAAGGAGCCACCTCGTTCGATAGAAGGGTTCCATTTATAATTCTCATAACCAAGGTATATAAAAATGCAAATCTTACGTTTACACCTTAGTTCATATACTGGTGTAGAAAAAATTTGGTATCTGGGGAATTAATCCCAGGCTGCGTAGTTACTCCTTTTTAATAATTTATGTGCCAGAAAAGCGTTAATACCAGGAAAACGTTAAGCAATGCATAAACAATCGTCCGCGAAAAGGTAAGAACAAAAGTTCTTTTTTTCTCTTTATTTACGAGTATTTGACAGAAAACACGATGGCACGAATTCTAAATCATTTGTTTTTGGGGACGATCGTGTGCTGTTGAACGTTCAGCTTCACACTCATCCATGAGTGCTGACACTGAAAATGCGAAACACCACACGACAGAATCAAACAAAGAAACTACAATAATGCTGAAAAAACTAATAACTTCTGTTCTTTTATTCACTTCAAAAAAACACAAAGGCATTTAAAAATGACAATCTGAAATTAAGACCAAATGGGACCAGAAGGCATAGAAAGCAACTTTTCGTAGTAAAAGCGTTGTTGTTAATTTTATTTATTGTTCACTGTGAGAATTCCTCATGAACAAGATTGTATTGTACAAAATCCAACACTATGTTCCAAATCCCCACCAAAGATTGTAGGCGAGTGCTTGAGATACACTAATAATCATAATTACTATAGTAAGTAATTGAAGGGAAAAGTTTTCAACTAGCAATAGTCACGCCTCAGTTGCCCTTCACTGGCTATGACATTGCCTCGGCGCAAAGCTGTAAGTAATTGAACAACTGTTGAAAACAGATGTATTTTATTATTAAAATATATTACTGAAAGATAAGAAATCAATATTTGTTTCACTGTAATATTGAACGCAGAGCTCTGAAAAGAACTTCACTCAAATTAAAGTGTTATTCTAATTACGAAAGATTTCCAGGTATAACAAAAGAACTATGATATGCTGTTGCAAATCAGTAATGTGGCCCCTTCAGGTTTCTCAATATCATGTTTGGTATTTTCTAGCTTTATTTAAATACAATGGCCCTTTTTTTTACACTTTCCAACCGTAGGTTGAAGAAGCGTATATGTTCTAATTTTGTCCGTCTGTCCGTCGGTCCGCACGTTAACTCGCGTAAAAATGGTCCGATTTCGATGAAATTTTAGTATGTGGCAGGGAACTAACTGGTGACGATTCCTGTTGAAAATGGGTGAAATAGAGTTAAAGATCAGGACATAGGACCGGTATCCATTACTTTGCCCTCATGCGTCATTACTTAAGTATAAATGGTTCGATCGCGATGAAATTTTAGTAGGAGGTAAGGGATCATCTGGGAACCAACCCTTTTGAAAATGGGCGAAGTGAGGTCAAAGGTCAGGACATAAGTGCGAGATTTATTCTACAGCCATTACCTTCATAACTTGAGTAATGATTTATGGAATGTTGGAAAGCGTATCATAATCAATACATTGCATGATTTTACTAACGTGTTACTGTGTAATGTGGTAAACTGCAATTTTCCGAAATTAACATTTCGAAAAATCGATATGTTTTAAGTTGAAGCTTGATTTCACCCTAAAGTTTCCTGTGACTTCGAAAATAGCTTAGCAAATTAAAAAAATAAATAAATGCAAATCTCTATTAAAGTGCCGCTAGGACGTCGCTTCAATGTAAATGCAACACTCAATTTAATGCATATCTCTTTTTGTTCGCCTTCATTCACCGGTAGCTAAAAAGTGCTCGATTTTGGAATGTAATCATAATGTTCGACAGTTTTCGATAATATTTTCAATGGTTCGTATTCTGTTGACCTCAAGAAGGGAAGTAAATAACAGAGAAAGCGCACATAGTCATCAGTGGCAACCGGATATGATGGTGTTGTGAAGTAAAGCAAAAAAGCTGGTGAGTAGGACAATCTTTAAAGAAATATGTGCGGTTTTTTGTGCAAGTAGTTGATGACATGGATTCGGCTTAGAACAGGTAGTTTTGGGAACTGAATTGACCAGAATCCAAACATCGAAATGGAAACTGTCATATATCTATTTGTATGCGCTGTTGTATTAAGATGCTTAAGGACGCTTTATTCCTTTATGCTCCCGACCAGATTCTTGGAATTGAAAGTTGGACTCCAAAGTTGTCGTTTATGGTCGTTTCTGAAAATATGTAAAAATATATAACACAGATCTCCAAATTATCGCTTGAGTAGAAAAGACATTTGTAGGATTGAAACAGGTCGAAGAAATTGTACATTGTTCACCAGATGCAAATTGAAATCACTAGATCTGGCGACGAAATAGCTAATTTAACATTTCTCTGAGTTGGTAATTCCATTTCTTAGCCTTAATATAACGAAACCGTCACATGTGATTACCGAAATTCAACAATTAATTCAAACAAAACTTTCTAGTTTATGTACTACTTTTTTTGCAAAACCATAACTGAACGCTAAAAGTATACATCTCGCTACATATTTAACTGTATGAAAACATAAAATGTGTGCACGCGAAAACACGAAATGTCTAAATGCGAAAATATAACTGGTATGAATACCTATTTTATTTTTACTTCATTCATTGATTTGAGTGTCTCTTTCTGACTCCTTCTCTCTCTCCCCCTCTCTCTCTCTCTCTTACTCTGTCTCAATCTCTCTCTCTCTCTCTCTGTATCTCTTAGAAGTTGGAAAGCAAAGGTTCAAACTTCGTCGTAAAAGGATTTGTGGCTACGTGTTTTAAGCAAGAGGAAATCGAAATTACAGCTCGTTGATGGATTTTTGGCAATATATGGGGTTCAAGCAAATTATTCCGTTTAAATCATAAATACCGCTAGACCTATTTTTCCTGGTGAAAGAAAATTGTTTTCGCTTTTTAAGGATGCGGACAACTCCTCGTTCTTACTGCATAGTCACTTATCTTGACTTAAGAGGGACGTAGTATGCCGAATTCTCATCACAGGTTACAACAGAATTCAAAACTTTCCTTACTCCTTTTTCATGTTACAACAAAACCTTAATAACATCCACCAACCGTTTATCCTTGAGTTCATGTCCAAGAAATGGTAACATCTATCTTTTTGTCACCACTCAATTGATTTTCAGCTTCATGCATTGTTCCGTTGACATTCCATACAATAATTGTTCTGTCGTATGAAATTTCATGCACGGATATCTAACGATATTATACGACAACCTCCTTTATTATGAAAAAAAAAAAATTCGGGAGTAAGATACATTTTTGTAACTGGGGACACCGTAAAATCCGACACAGTGTTGCCCTTTTGTAAATGATTAGTTGCAATTGCGCACCATAGCCGTGACAAATACACTCTACTAAAATAGTCTTAAAATCCGGTTAAACATTACTGTGGAATAACATGTCCAAACATAAGAAATATTATAAGATCTTGGAAATATATCTTTATTACAATTGGCGTATAATTAGCAAGTTTAAATGTCCATTTGCATGTAATGTAGATGTCTGCTAACATAAGTTAATTTACAATCAGTGTGAACATTAAAAAAAATGGTGTTCGTTCATTTACGCTTTCCAAACGTAGGTTGAAGAAGCGTATATGCTACAGCTTTTTCCGTCCGCCTGTCGGCACGATAACTCACGTAAAAATGTTTCGATTGCAATGAAATTTTAGTATGTAGTAGGGGATCACCAGGGGACGAACCCTATTGAAAATGGGTGAAGTGGGGTCAAAGATCACGCCATAAAAGCGGGATCCATTTAATCGTCCTTATGCGTCATAACTTGCGTAAATATGGTTCGATTTCAATGAAATTTTAGTTTATGGTAGGGGACTACCTGGGGACGAACCCTATTGAAAACGGGTGAAGTGGAGTCAAAGGTCAGGACATAGGAGCGGTATGCATTCCATTGCCCTTATGCGTCATAAAGTGCGTAAAAATGGTTCGATTTCGATGAAATTTTAGTATGTGGTAGCTGACGACCTGGAGAGGAATTATATTGAAAATGGAACAAATGGAGTCAAAGGTCAGGACATAGGATCGGGATCCATTCCATCGCCCTTATACCACACTATTAAGGTGTACGTCGAGTAATTGTGCTTCCTATATTTCCAATGGAAAACCTTTTGTACCCATTTCCTTCACAATTACTGTGTTCCCAAGGATGGAAATTTGAACATCGATTAAAATAACTTCATACAATAACTTGGAATACTTAACATTTTCTAAAACATAAGCTTAATTTTATTAAAAAACAATAACGTTTCCTTTGGTAGTGTTGAAACCAGAAAAAAGATGGCGCGACCTGTACTTTGATGACGTCAGTGGACAAATAAATGATGGATTGCATAATTACGGTTATGGTTTACAAAATATTAACTATTCCAAGTTAGGAAATGCAGTTATTTTAATCGATGTTCAAATTTTCATCCTTGGGAACGCATTAATTGTGAAGAAAATGTGTACAGAAGTTTTTCCATTGGAAGTATGGGAAGCAAAATTACTTGACGTCCACCTTAAAGTAGCAATTCTTGTATGTATGTATGTACATTTTATTTTGAAAACGGCTCTAAGAATTTTGATGAAAGTCGTTAACCTACCGTTTCCTGGTACTAGAAATCGATTTAGCTTGATCTCGACTTTAGGAGAATTCGTTTAGTGGGTTAAATAAATACCCCGAATTATAACCTTTTTAGTGTCATGGCGTCGTTCTATTAAGGTTTCCAATACTTAGAAATCTTATGACGACACAATCGCGCGTTTGAAAATGGCGCCGCGGTCAGGCCATCTGTCTCATTACCTCACACGTTATGTCGTTACCTCCGAGATCGTGAAGGCCTATCCGTGACATCATTTTCAGTGACGTCACACACGTAGATCTACTGATCAAACAGTGACTGTCTGTATTACCACGCTGACTTGTATTTAAACGTGTGACATGTGTTCTCTTTTACGCTTTCCAACCTTACTTTGAAGAAGCGTATATGCTCCAGCTTTGTCCGTCCGTCCGTCCGTCCGCACGATAACTCACATGAAAATGGTTCGATTTCGACGAAGTTTTAGTATGTGGTAGGGAACCAACTTGGGAAGAACCCTATTGAAAATGGGCGGAATGGGGTCAAAGGTCAGGAAATAGGAGCTGGATCCATTCCATTGGCTTTATACTTCATAACTTGCGTAAAAATGGTTCGATTTCAATGAAATTTTAGTATGTGGTAGGAAACTACCAGGGCACGAGCCCTATTGAAAATGGGCGAAATGGGGTCAAAGGTCAGGCAGGACATAAGAGCGGGGTTTATTCCATTGCCCTTATGAGGCATAACTTGCGTAAAAATGGTTCGATTTCGATGAAGTTTTAGTAGCAGGTAGGGAACCAACTGGCGGCGAACCCTATTGAAAAGGGGAGGAAGGAGGTCAAAGGTCAGGACTAAAAGCGGGATCCATTCCATTGCCTTTATGTGTCATAACATGCGTAAATATGGTTCGATTGTAATGAAATCTTAGTATGTGGTAAGGAACCACCTCGGCACAAACCCTGTCGAAAATGGGCGAAATGGGTTCAAAGGTCAGGCAGGGCTTAAGAGCTTGATTTATTCTATTGCCCCTTATGCGGCATAACTTGCGTAAAAATGGTTCGGTTTCGATGAAATTTTAGTATGTGGTAAGTAATCACCTGGGGACGAATCCTATTGAAAATGGGCGAAATGGGGTCAAAGGTCAAGACATAAAAGCGGTATCCATTTTATTGCCTTTATGCGTCATAACATGCGTGAATATGGTTCGATTTTGATGAATTTTTAGATGTGGTAGGGAACCACCTGGGCACAGACCCTATTGCAAATAGGCGAAATGGGGTTAAAAGTCAGGACACTGGAGTAGGATCCATTCTGTTGCCCTTGTTCATTATAACTTTCCTAAAAATGCTTCGATTGCGACAAAACCTTATCATGTTGTTCCGGAGGTATAGTGAACCGGTTCAGTTGAATACCAACGAAATGAGGTCAAAGGTCATTGCACAAAAGCAAGATTTATTCCCTAGCCATTATTCTCATAACTTGCGTAAAACTGCTTCTATTGCGACAAACCTTCAGTATGCTAATCCTGAGGTATACTGAACTGGTTCTGTTGTATATCATCGAAATGGCGTCGGAGGTCAGGACACAGGAGCGAGATTTGTTCCACAGCCATTATCCACATAACTTGAGTAATAATTTCTGGTATGTTGGAAAGCGTATCATAATCAATGCATTGCATGATTTTACTAACTTGTATATATGAGGACGACACTAAATTACATCTAGAGGTAATTACTTCAAATTGTCTCTCTTTTAATTCTGTTTCTGGGGTAGAATTACATAAATGAGTATCATCTAGATCTATGAGTAGTCGTCCGTTCCTACTTCAGGGCCTGTAGATCCTGGAAAGCGACAATGAAGCTGCCCTCTGACAAGCACATATTCCATACCTAATTTTCGGCCAAAGGTAGGGTTATTCTAAGACGGATGGTCTGAAGCGTCAAACTCCAAGGCGGATAAAAACCGCTCAAACTTCAAGGTGGCTAAATATCTTATTGCACAACCAACATGAGTGTTGATTCTGAAGGATTCTGAAGGTCGTACGTTGAACCAAATTTTAAACATGTGCTTGATTTTACTATTGTTTCCTTTCTTTTAGGGACGATTGTAATTATGTGGTCGCTGAAAGAAAGAAAAAAATAACGTCCATTGGTAAATTGTGTCCCAATCTAACGAGAACTGTAAGCATCTTTATCTACATAAGCTCACTCCAGTGTCATTTGAACCCCTGCATCTAGGAAAAGGAAACACCCTGCGTCAAAAAAAGAAAGCTGTACTCATAACTGAAGCGTAACACTAGAGCTTGCTCAACCAGGCCGATAAACAACAGTCCTTGTTTCTGACCATACGGACGTCAGTGCCTGATTTAGAAAACTTCAGAAGCACAAGCATTTTGCTACATACATTGAAATTAAGAATTAAAGCAAGCGTTATTCCCTTGAAATATCTGATTCTACCGACAATACGCAATGATACAAATCTCTGATTTCGTCATACATTTCACTGTGTCTGGAACTACACGGTATGCAGAAGACGAATTAGTTTTTTTCCCCATGAAAGGCTGGCTTCAGGGTTTTGCAATACCACATAAAAGTTCAATATTGCGGGTCTCCACAAAATGAAATTTAAATTCATATTAAGTGTTGAACTCAAACTTTTGCCATTTTAAGCGACGTTTTGATAAAATAATCTTCTTAGCAATTTCTACGTTAAATATCAGATCGTTGGTGGCAAATATATCACTTGGAATTCAAAACAGATATCCTTTGCTCCATTTCACATACAGCAAATAATTATTTTCATGAAATATTTATTCTTTAGCGGCTTCTTGTAACGCGAATTGAATGGTTTTCGAAAAACAGAAATTGATCCAATAAATATTTAAATGACTGTATACTTGACGCAGGGGTATTATTATCTTATACCACTGCTGAAATTGTAGAAAGAGAAAACACGTTTTAAAGTCTTGGAAGCACTTCCCAGAAAAACGGAGTTAGTGTATGCAGATGGGTAAATAAAGAGATGAGTATTAGCTTTTTAGAGAAATCCTTCATTCTCGCATGGAGAACAAACACCATGAGATAAAATATAATTTTGCAGGGTGAAGAACGGATCATCATCCTATGATCATCAGAATTCCACAATAAGAAGATCGCATTCAACAATAATTCCCAGTAATGAACAGCATGAAAGATATAAATGGTTTCATAATTACTCGTATTTCTTTTGTCGACTCTTGATTTATTTTCAAAAAGTTACAGAGTTAACTAGTCATTCCTTTTTTTTGAATGCAGGTTTAACGACCACCGTGAGCAACTCAATGGGCTATAAGCAGTCGCCCGTTCCTACTTTAGGGTCACTGGTTCCAGGGAAGGGAGAGAGCCAGCGCCGTAAGACAAACACAACATACATTTCCTGATCGGGATTCGAACCCGGACCCCTTACGGACGAATGATCAGAGGCCAGCGCCTTAGACCACTGCGCCACCGGGGCAGCAAAGTAGTGATTCTTACGTATCTGTTATATCCGAAATAACGTGTGATTATCTCACTTTATAATTCGACACATGAATTAATTTACTACTGTTAAGTGTTTCAGTAATATCATTTTTCGTGTACAAAGCATCATTTCAAAATTCTTAACGTTAAAATTGTACATTTGGCACTTCGTTTGCAGTGATTTTTGCATGTCCCAAAAAGAACTAGATCAAAATTGGGTAGATTCAATCACAGAAAAAGTTCGTGTATTTCTAATAATGTGCCTTTTTTCATAAGTTGATTGGCATCGGAAAGCACAAGAGTGTGAACCTAATCATACCAAATTAAAGTAGTCAATGACGCTTCGTATAAAATCCTATCAAAGTGTTCAGAAAAATTGTCAAAGTCGATTACATTAGTGATGGGCATAATCGAGTGGAAATAATCAATTCATTCGACAAGGAAAATATCTCAAAAAATTTGATTACTCCAAATTTATTCGAATGGAAAAAAACCTCTCAAGAGAACTCTCGATTGCTCAAACGCTGTCTCGTTCAAACAAGCGCATTCGAAAGGCGAAATCGCTCGTCTCTTCTTGAAAACATAGGTTTCGAGCAAAATCGCTCGTCTACCCGAAAACATCTTGAGGGGTACCGAGATCCTAGAGGTTCGGAAGTACTCGCTTTTCACGTGATCGAATTATCTCTCGCCGGGAGAATCACTTGGGTTCCTTTATGTGTTCCTTCTAACTTCTTAAGCTAGGTTATGCTATTCCAAAATATTCAGGCGTATTTAGTGTCATTTCGTCCAGCGAAAGAAAGCTCTGAGGGTATAGCGTCCATTATAAATCATTCGAATGGTTATATATCGCACCATACACAATGATGCTCTTTACAATCGCAGAAAAAATCTCTTTTTACTTTTGGAAATATGTTTTGAATCCTGTTATATTTCTGTTTTGAATGCTCTTCATTGCTGCTTCAAAGAACCGGATTCAAAACAGAAATAGCTTTCTTGCCCTCCGCAATTATCTGATTAATATCATGATGAAATGTATCATCGTGATGTATTATAGATCCGAGGTATTGAAATTCCTCAACTGTTCTGAAAATATTATTATCAGATATTTCAAAGAAGTCTCTGGGAAAATAAGATAAGTGCTCAGCTTTATATTCGTTAATTTTGTCCCGAATGGTCATATTCAGAAATCAGTTTACGAAACACATAAGCTACGTCATCCTTATTTTCTGCCAAGATGACTTGATCATCCGCAAACAGCATGTGGTACACGAAATCATCCTGAATGCGAAATTTCACAAACTCAATTTTACGATTGAAAATAAAGAGTGAAAATACGATGATCGTTCCCGTGATCATGTACTAGTTTTAAAATTCGATTACCAATCTCAAATTAAACTGACATGCAAAACGGCCGTATTAGAGAGACAACGTAGTTTATTAAAGAGTGGCACTTGAGTGTTACGTGTCGTTCCTTCCGCTGGCAACAGTGAGCTCATAAAAGCTTTAAGTCTCGTAGTGGACTTTTCATTAGAGGAACCTGTATTAAGGTTGATAAACCGATGTTAACTTTAAGTGTGTGTACTAGGTATGCGTGTTTCCTGAACAATGTATATAATCCACGCACTGGCCATTATTCCTAACTGTTTTGTATCAAGCATAAGTGGTTTAGGAAAAGTATGAATTTATTCATTCATTTCATACTTTGATTAAAAAGTCTATACAATGCATAGGAATTGCATGCAATGCAGATTACTTTTAAAGAACGTTAATAAACAATTTTTTTTAAATACAACGTGAATTTAGAAATTAATAAAATTCCTTAAAATGCTGTATTGTATTTTTGATTTTAAAAATTTTTAATCCAACAGCCCAAATATTTAGATTTACTCTTAATAGGCTCATTTGGGGTGTTGTTTATTACAGGAAGCCGAGCTAAAATGACATTAGGAATTAGATAGCACTTTGATTTTTACTCAAAAGATTTTATTGTCTGCTACTTGACTGCTTCAGGTAGAAGACTTTGTTTTACTGTCAAAAATTTGTGATAATGAAACTGTCATTTAACATAGTACCTAATCTTACTCTACGTTATGTAAAATGCCTAGGCAATGTTTGAAGCGTTCACTGTTTTACCTTCGTCTGGCAGTGTTAGGCATTCATAGAAGTGCCGCAAACACACATTGCCGATATCTGACACACATTGCTAATAGCTAGGTAATCCATTAGTATACCATCAGGTTCACATTTCACATATACCATCAGGTTCGCTTCATTGCACAAAACTGTCCAAAATAATTCTCTCAAAACGCATCGTCTCCGAAAAGATACCTAGATAAACAGTTTTATATTGACATTTAATATTATTTAAATGTGCCAGCTTAAAGTCATGAATTCCATCCTTTGGTCGTTGTTTCTTTGTTACCTTGGATGCGAGCAGTATGATATTTTTAAAAGGAAATGTATTATGAAACACAAATGTTCCTTTTCAATACTTACCTGGCACTGGGAGTCGTCAATCATGAATGGCGATCCCACGGACCGAGACCTTTCATTGCACTTGGAAAGGCTGACGTTCGCCACATCTTCAAAGTGAAGATGATTGGGGTGCATCATTTTTGGTAGCGGGGTCTGCGTTCGCGCAACCCTTTACTTTCAAAAATGAGAATACCGTGTCTGTACGTAATATGACGCTGTTGATGGTTGCTGCATGGAAATCTGTATCAGATCACATGTAGAGTATTTTTGGACGGGAGTGTGTGACCCCAGGTCTTAAACAACCATTAGAAATAAGAAGATAGGAGATTTGGGCTACAGTGCCCGACAGGAAAGTGACACGTTAGCGAGGTAGAAAGGAGGAGGAAGACATCTGTATTTCTTACCAGGGGCCAGTACCCGATTTCCAACGGCTTACGGTGCCCTTCCGACGCACGGCGGACATTTAGTGTTTCGTTCCTGCCCGGGATCGAAACTGGGGTTTCTCCGTGGCAGTCACGAACGTAGACCACAAAGTCATCCACTGTCAGGGAACCTATATCAAAAAACACACAGATTTAGAAACTTTGCCTCAACCATCCACACCGTATAAAATTATTAGGACCACGCACTAAATAAAGCATCACCCCTGAATCATGCACACCAGGCGCAACGATGGAACTCTACCACCGAGAGCCACCAAGTTTCGGAACCCCTATAAACCCCCGGCAGCCGGAGATTCTGAAACAAAAACGCTGAAGTGCAGAAATGTGCTTTTTACTATTTTTGCTATTTTTTTTTATTTCTTGAGGGCGTTTCATGGAATCCCTCTTTGAGCAGGTTTCACCCAAGGGCTCAAAAAAGAACCTTCCTTTTTCTAAGTTTTCTTTTTTAAATAGACCCATAAAAGAATTAATTGATTGCTTATTTTAAAGTGATTGGGTTGCTTGACGTGCTGTCCAATTTTAGATTCAGCAATGACTCAATGACTTGAGGGTTCATGCTTTTATAGACCTTGCTGGCTTCCATATCTCTTGAATTTGCTGGACCTTATTTCAATAAATCATTTAATATATTTTTAAGATATTTAAGTGGCGATAGGGAATCCATGGCAACTGTAGATACAAGTATAATATGAAAAGCGAATAACGAAATTTCCTAGGGGATTTCAGAACGAGAAATTAAACGTACAGTTTAGCGTCCTAAATTATTTCGCCGCAAATCTTAAAGGATTTAGAAAATGTGAGACGTCAATATTTTAAATTGTGTAATTTAATGGAAAATGGTGAAAAAAATTTCATGAGTAAAATGCATTTTAAGAATTTTTACCGTAAAACTGACCTCCAAGAACGACTACGTGAACACTGTTCCGTCTGGCCTAACACAACACAGTGGCGCCACGTGGAGTTTGTCTCTGCTGAAATGAAGGTCTCGTTCCATCAGACATTTTGCTGGTGCAAGTGTACAAGAGGAACCATTAAGGTGTATGAACGTCTGTAGTGTTACTAGACAGAAATAGTTCTTCATTTCTGCTGCAGTTTTTTAAAACACGTGGTGACATTTTGCTTCGTTCTTACGCATATGTTTACCTGATACAAAATAAAAAAAAATATGCAGATGCATTTTTTTCTTCTAGAAAAGCATTAAAGTAGATATCGTGTTCTCTCTAACGGAAGTTACATGGCATCGGAAAGTAAAAGTTTGGTAAATCTGTACTTTAGCTTCCTAAATTATTTCGTCGGAAAAAATTTAACTGTGTGGGAAAAGTGCGACGTACAATTTTTTTAACCATACAAAATAATGGGGAATGGTGAAAAAAATATATAATTTTTAGATAAAATTAAATAACTTTTCCGAAGTATTAACCTGTGAGTACGGTGGTTTGCATCAGTTGGTGCGGAAGAACAAAGCGACGCTAACGGCCACCAGGTGAAGGTTCCGTGTGTCGGAACGGCGTACGAGTTGGCAGAGAATGCGCGGAAGAATACAACAGGAGTGGGGTGTATTTTTCGGAAGAGCGTGATGCGTCGAGTAATCGTGCGCAAGTACAAGTAGTTAAAACCTGTTTCATTAATTTTTGAGAAATATATGTGCGGAATGTCGTAATCATTAGTTTCACAATGTTTCCGAATGGAAATAAATAAATGAATGCGGCAGAAGTTTTGAGGAAGAGGTTTTGGTTCCGGTTGAACTCAAAAGCTTTGGTTATCGTTTGGAAGATATGCAGGACTAGGTGATTTCTTCAAGTACTTTATTTGTAGTTCTGATCTTGTTCCGTACATGTAGCTCACATGTTTTCCTCGTGAAACGGATACTTTTAACAATAAACGATTTCCTTCAATTCAGATATGGTACTATGACAGGGAGGCCTACAGCTTTTTGCATTGTGACGGATAATGGAATTTTAAGCCCTGACGAAATACGAGATGAAGGGTGGAAACTGACAATTTTGCATTACCGCTTTCTCATAATTACCCTTTAAAAAAGAACTTACAATGCTGCGCAAAACCGACCTATTTCCTTCCGCGTATTCCTACTAGACGCTTCGATGACTACGTACTGCTTAATCGCTTCCTTCTGTATTTTTCCGCCCGTTACTTGCCATTCTCAAAAAAGCTTCCATTCACCGGACTCCACCTTGGCGCCTTCGCAGCTCCGTCGTCTTATGTCTACCGCACGTACTCTCCCAAACCGTCGAACTCCCAGGTTAATACTTCGGAAAAAATTATTTACTTTAATCTAAAAATGCTATTGTTTTCCACCTTACCCTATTATTTTGTATGCTTAAAATATTGTACGTCGCACTTTTCCCACACAGTTAAATTTTTTCGACGAAATAATTTAGGATGCTAAAGAACATATTTACCAAAAGTTTTGCTCCTCCTGCGGACGGCGTTACTAAAAAAAGCCTCAAAGAAGAAGTGAGTTCACACATTGCGCAACAAAGAGTCATTCGCGAAGAAAACCAAGAAACTGTCAGATTGTGATGTGAAAAACTGAGACGGAAATTATGAGCTACGTTCTGTAGCGTAGCACTACAAAATATAACGCTTCCTCGTAAGAACGTTCCACGTTCCTCTTTTACTGTTCCGCCAGCAAAATGGCCACAGGAACAAGACCGCGGTTTCAGTAAGCCAAGTTTGATGTGGCGTTGTTTTAGTCTTGCCTCAGCAGGTGCTCATGTCTTCGTACTGGGAGGCAAGCTTTACGGTAAAAATCTTTAAAAATCATTATAAATTTGAAATTCATTCGCCATTTGCCATGAAATTGCATACTTTTAAAATATTTGTACGACTCATTTTTTTTTGAAATCCTTCAACATTTGCGACGAAATAATTTAGGACGCTTAACAACACGAAATTCATTTGGGTAGCTCGTTTGCAACCTAGAATTTTAAAGTACCAAAATTTCTGACCACGACACCTAAAATCATTAGTACGATTAATTTAACATGATTTGAAAATTTTCTGTTTTTAGATTTTTGGGTGAAAGTCTATAATTGCGTATCGGTGAAAGCATTCGACGAAAAATAGCTCATGGATGTACATGGAAGTACTGTATGAAATTTGCAAAGTAAAACTGATATCTAGGATGGAGACAAAGGGAATAAAAGGGGATCACAGCAGAACTGATAAGCAGCGCAATCTCATACAAAGGAATTATACTGATTCAGGTATCCCGTGATGGTGGATCTCTTCATGTTTTACGTAAAGAAAATAAAGGGCCACACTACATTTAGAGCTTATAATCCAAAGACAACCCAGAATGTCTTGTTTGGGGGATAAATTATCCTTAAGCAAAAATGCTGTTGTGTTTTAACTACGAATGTTTTATTTTTCTTTATTGGAGGTTCATCGATCACCGTCAGCAACTCAGTGGGCTATAGACAGTCGCCCGTCCCTAATTTAGGGCCACTGGCTCCAGGGAAGGGAGAGGTTCTGTGCGGTAAGACAAACACAACATCCATGTTTCACCGGGATTCGAACCATGACCCCTTTTGGACGAATAATCAGAGGCAATCTCTTAGACCACTGCGACACCTAGGCGGTAACTGCGAATTTTAGAGTTATTCATATGTAGAACGCTTGAAGTATTCTTTGAAATCTGTTACACGTATCTTTTCTTTCGAAATACGGAAATCCTGCTTTTAAACGCTTGTTCTGTTTAATGAATACAAAACGATTTCAGTATATTATTCTGAAAAATAATTTCTTTATTGCATATTTATCAAATACGTTAAGCTATTTGACTGTCAGGGAACAAAAATAGTCTGTAACGTCGCTGACTCTCGTACGGTTAGAGCATTGCCGACGTATCTAAACTACAAAACAGAAAATCCTTGTCTCTCTGAAGCAGCAAAAGTTCTCAAACACCCAACTATGGGATCGTGAAACTTACGCACCTTATTGATGCTGGAATTTCTAGGTCAACCTAACTATTTTCAACTCCCTACGTCGTTCCCTTCTCATGTTATAAGCTAATTAAATTTTTAGGTGATTAGACACCACATAAATGTGTAGAAGTCATAGCGTGTTTTATATCACGTGTTATTAATGACAAGTAAATGTATTGCTAACGAAATGTGTTCAGTTAGAGGTTCTTATTGTTAGAAAAATGTTCTAACGTTGCGTATCCTCAACGGGGGTTAAATACGACTCGATCACCGAACTCTGGCATCATGAAATTTACACAGTTTATTAAAGCTGTAATTTTTAGGTTAATCATTAGTTTCTGGAATTTCTAGGTCAAACATTATAAGCTGAGCCACATCAGCACAGAGTAAAAATTAAATGTTTTCTTGATAACGTTGTTTGTCTGTTTTATTTCACAGATTCCGTGCACCCTGTACATTTCGCTGCTAAAACCACGACAAATAATTGTGACACCAATGCCCAAAACAAAAAAAAACAATTTTTAATCAAACAAGAATCAACTGAAAACGCCAAAGACTATCACGAACCGCGCAATCGGATGAGGAAAGTTATAAGCGCGTGAAGTGGACAAAACTCAACAAGCTGTTTGAGGAAAGAAAGACGCGACTTTCTGAACAACTCTTTAGACGAAGCAACGAAACTGCAGTGAAAATAGAGGTGCATCTTGCTGAACAACGATTGCGAACGGCTACAAGACGAAGCAACGAGACTACTGAAGAGACGAACGTTCAATCACCTACGAGCTTCAAACTCTAGGAGTTTTTCAGTGAAATATAAGGTATATATATATATATATCAACGAATTTCCTCATAAAATTCTTCAATTTCTTCTTCAGGATGACTTGTGGTTTGTGCATAAGTTTGAATAATCTGAGCCTGGTATCTTCTCGATAGTTGGATAACGAGTCGTGCAGCTCAGCTGACAGAGCTGCACGACTCGTTATCCAACTATCGAGAAGATACCAGGCTCAGATTATTCAAACTTATGCACCCACCACAAGTCATCCTGAAGAAGAAATTGAAGAATTTTATGAGGAAATTCGTCATCTAAATAATAAAGGTAAGCAGCACTTGAAGATAATTATGGGAGATTTCAATGCAAAAATAGGGCAACGGCAACAGAATGAAACTTCAGTAGGTAAATTCGGTCACGGCAACAGAAACCAGCGTGGAAATACTCTCGTTGAGTTTGCAGAGGCAGAAGGATTTTTCATCTTGAACTCCTTTTTCAAGAAAAAGCCACACAGGAAATGGACATGGAGACATCCAATTGGGACGACAAGTGAAATTGATTTTATTATGTGTAACAAAAAATTCGTCATAGAAGACTGCAGTGTGCTAAACAAGTTCAACACAGGTAGTGACCATAGATTGGTGAGATGTAAGATGCACCTCAACACTAAACTGGAACGTGGCAAGCTCATAAGACAAACAAAATGTATTGACATAACCAACCTTAAAAAACACCATAATACTTTCAAGTTGGAACTGAAGAACAGATTCTCTGCTTTAGAAGGCCTAACATCGGAAGAAGTGGATATTTCGGAAGTTAACAGAAAAGTAACCAAAGCTCTAATGGAAACAGCAACAAAATTAGCTGGGTCTAAGAACAAGTTGCATGTGAACAAATTATCAGGAAAAACCAAAATGTTGATGCAAAAAAGAAGAGAGATGAGGACAACTAAAGAAGATGTGACTTCCAAAGTGGAATATATAGAGCTATGCAAGACAACACGAAAAAGTATCACTGAAGACGTAAGGAAATTCAACTGTGAGCTAGTGAGGAAAGCAATTGAAAACAACCAAAGCCTTAAGATAGCAAAGGGACATCTCAGTAAGGGAAGAAAACAGATTATGGCTCTGAGAAAAGAAGATGGTTCTATAACAAGAAATAGAGGCGAAATTTTGACAAGAGTGAAAGATTTCTACTCCAAATTATATGAAAGGGATGATACATGTACTCCAGACATCATGAAAGGTACCAGAGTTCTTCCAGTCCTCCCAGCAGAAGTTGCTCATGCAATCAAGAACATGAAGCGGGGGAAAGCTCCAGGAGAAGATGGAATTACTATAGACATCATACAAGAAGCAAGTGGAGAAATTGAAACAGTACTCGCCCAAATTTTCACTCGATGCCTTAATGAAGGGAAGATTCCTGAGGATTGGAACAACGCTACAATGATCCTGCTACATAAAAAAGGTGACATTGAGGATCTCAGGAACTACAGACCTATCAGCCTCCTATCAGTGGTTTATAAAATCTTCACTAAAGTTCTTTCACACCGCTTGAAGGTAACACTGGACATGGCTCAACCGAGAGAACAGGCTGGATTCAGGAGTGGCTACAGCACAATAGATCATATCCACGTACTGAGAGAACTAATTGAAAGAGCGAGGGAATATGAACTTCCATTGTGCATGGCTTTTATCGATTATGAAAAAGCCTTTGATTCGGTGAAACCATCAGCAGTTACCACGGCTCTGAAATTCTGCGGTATTGAAGATGCATACATTAATATTATTAATAACATCTATGAAAATGCAAGTGCAAAGATTCGGCTGTTTGAAAATACAACACACATAAAAATTGGAAAGGGAGTGAGACAAGGTGACACCATATCTCCGAAGCTCTTTAATGCCACATTGGAAAATGTCTTTCAATCACTGAACTATGAAAACAAAGGGATAAAGATTAATGGAGATTATCTAACCCACCTTCGTTTTGCTGATGACGTAGTCATTTTTGCAACTACCCCATCAGAGCTGCAGAGTATGATCCAGGAACTTGCTGACAAGAGTAAAGAAGTGGGATTAAAAATGAACTTTCAGAAGACAAAAGTGATGTTCAATGCTTTTACAAGAAATGAAGATTTATCGATTGATGGAGAAAAACTGGAGATAACAGATACATATGTTTATCTTGGACAGCAGATATCAAGTGAGGGTCACATTGATGAAGAAATTAATCGGCGTACAAAACTTGCCTGGAGAGCTTTTGGAAGAAACAGCATAATTTTCAAGAGCAATATGCCATTATGTCTTAAAAGAAAAGTGTTTGATCAATGCATCCTTCCAGTGCTTACGTATGGTGCAGAGACGTGGACCTTAACTAAAAGAGACATACAAAGGCTGCAGACAACTCAAAGAAGCATGGAGAGGTGCATGCTTGGTATAACCAGGAGAGATAAGAAGAGGAACTCGTGGATCCGAAAAATGACGAGAGTGGAAGACATCATGATCAGAGTTAAATCCCTGAAATGGCAATGGGCTGGACATACTGCCAGAAGGACAGACCATAGATGGACAGCCGAAATTTTAGATTGGATTCCAAGGGACAGGAAAAGACCCAGAAAAAGACCACATGGGAGATGGGTGGATGAAATTCGTAAATATGCGGGAGTGACATGGAGGAGACTGGCACAAGACAGACCGTTGTGGAGGAATCTTGGGGAGACCTTCGTCCAGCAGTGGATTGATAATGGTTGACAATGATGATGATGATGATCAAATAGTTAAAATAAAAAATACACGATACAAGCGAAATGAAGATATGTGAATGAAACATTTCTGGAAAGTTTTTACCTCCATGCACCCACCCCCGTTTTTTTAAATAATAATAAGATTATTAGTGTGGAAATAAGTAGCTTTTTAGTTTGATGCGGGTCTCTGGATTTGGCGACAGCTATGCGAACGATTCCGTCGGACTATATCCTTCCAACAGCTAGATTTTGGCGGAGGCTCCGTCATAATGTATTTTTCTTAAATGCGACGCCGCCCGTTGGTTATTTTTCCACAACCCATTACTTTTGAAGTGTACCTCGACGTTCTGGATAATTCTATCCTACCTATAATATGGTAGTGTTATGGAAATGAAGGTTGTCTCTCCTGAAACAATCGATCTCCCTGCCACACTGCACGGCTTGTGCATGATGAGTTTCTTGAAAATAAGGTGAAATGTTTAACTACCTTGCTCAGAGTCGAGATATTAATACCATAAAATACGTCTATTGTGAATTGCAGTGACAGATTCGAAGTCAACCGGAACAAGAGTCTTCGCGTTCCGCATTGGCAGCAACTTTGCATAACGAATGTGCAGCCATTTCTGTCGAGAACTACTGCAAACTTGTTTTTAGTATGCCTCAAATTGTTGCTGCAGTCACATGATCAAAAGGTGGACTGACTAATAACTAGTTGATGTAAAAGAGCCATTTGTCCCAAAACATCTTGGTGTCCGAATGCTTTCGCAATATAGTACATATAATTCCATTTTGAGTGTTCATTTAGTCCAGGCGGAATTCAAAGAACACCAAACTATGTATATTTTTGAAAAATATTTCGCCCTAAAGGCTGCGCGTTGTATAATAATATTTCAAAGGGAGATAATTCAAATTTTAGGAAAAAAATAACTCATGTCTAAAAGTTTCGTCCTACTGTTATCCTAGTAAAACAGGATTATCACTTCGTACTGAATGATTTTTATTAAACTTCATTTAGTATAACAAGTAAAGCGTTAAATGCAAGTGCATTTAAAAAAATCTCCACTTAGTACTAGAATGGTTTTTGGGAAGTTGCATACGTATGGTGTCCCATGTTTGTTCCATATAGCAGCCCTCTCATTAGTTTTAATTTTTTTAACTTCTACAAATGCCTTTTTAATATTCAGGCTTCGAGCCAAGGCATGTATTTACTGTTTCAATGTGAGCGTCTGAATTACATCTTTGAAATGACATTTGAATAATTTTGGCAATGTCGTATGACACTGGAGTCTCGAGGATTTTCTTGATTCAACATTGGAGTCTCAAGGATCTTCTTGATTCTCTAATGTTAAAAACAATTCGCGGTTAGCAGTTTTTCGATGTCACTGACTTCCGAGATTGTTCCATTTCGAGCTAATGGAATTTCACCCAAATCGTCGAAATGTTTTCTTCTGGTCTAGAAGAGATGCTCATTTCATTTTTTTTAAAATTTTCAGAGAATGGAGGACACACACACAAGCGCGTGTTAGCGGTTGCGCGTGGGCAAGCACGCATTTGCGCAGTTAACTTAGGTAATCATGAAAGTTCCACAGACTGCTGGTAACTTGTGTACACATGAAAGTTCCACAGATTTCTGGTTCTGTTATATTCCTGTGTGGAAAATTTTTCGTGATCTATTGCTTTCGACAGGAAAACAGAAGCTTACCATAGAGAAGACGAAAAATAGCACTGCACTTTTGAAAGGGTCAGCTACACGTTTCTTGTAATACGCAAGGGAATGTGACAACTAATTTCTTCTTAACAATTTGTGTTCTAAAGCGTGATAAACATGGTGAAAAATACTAATACGTGGTTCCGGACTATACTAAGAAGTTGATGTTGCTCCATATGGAAAAGGATTTTTGAATAAAATTTGTAGATCATAATAAAATTCTAACATGTAACGTAAAATATATTTATATATATATATATATTGTGGTTTCTTCTTCGGGCGGTCATATTTTATTTCCAAAAGGACATGAATTAATTTCCGTTCCCGAGAAAGGGACATGTCATTGAAGTCGGAGAAATTTTCAACAAGAGTTGCTGGAAAAAGTAGTAAATCTTTTAAAAGTGGCATGTTGAATTTGAACGTTCGAAAGCAGAATGTGACCAAATCAGAGACATAAGTTCGGAGGGAGTAATACGTAATGCAAATATTCTTTACCTGCGGCACTAAGTAGCACGAACAGCACTTGCAGCATAGACCTAGTTCTAGGAAGACAGGCCATCGGTCAAAACTTCTACAAAAATATATTTTTCTCTGAGAAAACACTCTCGCCTTCCTTTTGACCCATGCATCAACACGCTGGTACAGTGGAAGAATTAGATGCATGTATCAACACGCTGGTACAGTGCAAGAATTAGATGCATGTTTCAGCACGCTGATACAGTACACGCACAGGTTTGTTTCTACATGCATCGGTAATTCTGTCCAAGAAATAATGTGCCTTGCACGCACAACGGCCACTGAATTACAGTATAAACCCTTACGCACATGTATCTAAACATCACTTAAGCATCGTATGCGCAAAGTACATGGTAACGTGCATCACCATGTGATCTAGTCAACTCTTTGGGGTCGACATTCATCCGTAAATATCAGTTGTGTTGATCACAATGGGGAAACCGAAGGATTTGTCAGAGTTCGGTAAAGGATTTATCTTGGGCCCTCGTCTGTCTGGGGCGACGAATTGGAAAACAGGAAAGCCGACTGGCTTCTCAAATGGTGAGGATCTAGATCTTAAGATTCTTCGTGCGGAACACGATAGTTATTTCGTAGTTCTGGAAAGACCTTATTGTGTGCGCTTATCTGGATTAAGCGACGACTTTGAATGCAGCAAAGTTGGCTGGTTTCTCATACGGAGAGGTATCTTGTGTTTTAGTCAGCGGAAAAATATCCCACATTCCTTCTCTGAGAGGCGTAACTCTGGTGCGACGACTATCTGCCAGGAACGAGATAAGATGGACATTATCTGGTAAGGCTTGTAATGAGAAAGAGGACTTTCTGTTTGTGCAGTATTTTGACCAAATTATTCAATGAATGGTGTTTCTGACCCAAAACAGTTACACGTAAAGCAATGAACACAGGTATTTGATGTATCACATCTGTACATCTTACAAGAAATATAAATGTAAATTTTAGGAAAACAACAATTGCCACGCAAGAATTAAATTTCTAGAGTTATTTTTTTTGTATTTATTTACACAAGATTAGAACGACACCAAATGATATTAAATTTAGATAAGTACTTTTAACATTTACCGTAAATTAATCTTTTTCCAAAATCATTTACTTTATGAACTACTACACTGGCGTGTAAAAATGAAGGACGAGACGGTTTTTCGAATGTAACGTCGTGTAGAAGTGCTCCACATCGACTCAAATCATAACTTAAGATCCCCAAGATGTAAAAGATACATACTGAAAAGGTAGCTTCGACAACAACTGGACAGAAGACAGAAACGTCGATAAGGCACTTGTGACAGGCGGCTGCCAAGAAAAAATCCAGTTTTTAGTGGGAGATATGATCACCCCTTACTGCGTTGCAGGATTTACAACGTCTGTCCTTGCTGAGGATGAGGTAGTTAAGTAGCTGTTGAGGCATCGCTACCCATTCCTCTTGTAGCGCCAATCGCAACTGCGGAATCGTTGCTGGCGGCTAGTGACGTGCTGCCAAGCGTCTCACGAGTAGGTCCCACACGTGATCGATTGGATTTAGGTCCGGGCACCTTGCGTGCCAATGCATGCTTTAAATATCTTCACTCTCCAACGGCTCTACGACAGCCACTGTACGATGAGGTGTAGCGTTGTCGTCCATGAAGAGGAACTCAGGACCCACAGCACCTCTAAACAGACGCACGAGTGGCAGTAGAACCTCGGTCAAATAGCGAACACCAGTGACTGAACCTCCTTGGAAGATGTGGAGGTCAGTTCGCCACCCCAAACGAGAACTACGCCACCTTCAAACCGGTCCCTTTCGATGATGTTGGAGGTGTGGTTGCGTGTTTCCCGCTATCTACAGATGTGTATTCGTCCAGAATGGCTTCTCAGACTACATCGGCTCTCATGTGTAAAGAGAACTCGACCCCATTGCTGATGTGTCCAGTTCTTGTGTTCCTGGCACCACATCAACCACCGTCTCCGATGAGCAGGCGTTAATGGCACACACCGTACTGGTCGTCGTGCAAATAGATCACCTTTGTGCAGTCTCCTGGCCACGGTAAAACGCAATAACGGACGTCCAGTTATCTGTTGCATGTGCCTTGTGATTTCTCCCGCTGTCTGCCGTCTATCTCTTCTCGCCTGTAGAACAATATACCGGTCGTCCACCACCGTGGTTGCTCGTGGACGACCAATGCTAAACTCTCGGATAGCTGTTCCTGTCGTACGAAATGCTCTCCAAAATCGTGAAACGATGCTGTGAGCGATCCCAAACTCCTCAGCCACACTAGTCCTACTTCGACCTTCCAACTTTCCAATGACGCGACCGCGTGTAAAGTCATCCAGATGTCGTCTACTGGATTGCCTGCTGGCCATATCACACGGTAAGCATCAATTCGACGTCGTTCAAACCGAAGTACACCGTTCAATAGCTTTCCCCGAATTGCTGAGCGTACACCTCCCGTGTTCCTTGTACCCTTCCGACCCTACCCCCCCCTACGTCATGCTACATATATGCGAATGCACTAGCGTACCGGACCCTACTCTATTTCCTGAGTGGTCTTTCGGTACGTTCTGCCTGCTCGTTCAGCTGTTATGCTAAATTCTCCTCTCCCCGTCCTCTACTTTTGCGCACCAATGTGCGTACACATACGGTACACAGATCTAAACCGACGTTCAGAAACGAACCAGCAAAAAACTATAATTTGAAACCTGAATCAAAGGAAACTTTACCATTTTTTTTTATTTTAATGATTTTCGATGATGATTCAAATGAGATTTATCGAAATTTGACATTGTGTTAAATACCTTATATATTCTTTATATAGAATATATAAAGAATATATCATTGAGGAGCTCAATGATCCGAAGAATGACAAGAGTGGAAGACATCATGATCAGAGTTAAATCCCTGAAATGGCAATGGGCTGGACTTACTGCCAGAAGGACAGACCATCAATGGACAGCCGAAATTTTAGATTGGATTCCAAGAGACAGGAAAAGACACAGAAGAAGACCACATGGGAGATGGGTGGATGAAATTGGAAAGTATGTGGGAGTGACATGGAGGAGACTGGCACAAGACAGACCGTTTTGGAGGAAACTTGGGGGCCTTCGTCCTGCAGTGAATTGATAATGGTTGACAATGATGATGATGATGATATATACATATATAAAGTAATTCTCCCAAAACAGACTGAACCTTCCAAAGACTCATCTACTGCTTCAACCAAACAGTATAACATTTATGAAGTGAAAACATGCATACTATATCTAGGAACATCAGGGAATTCGTCTTGGTTCAAAAAGATTCTGATGGGCAACTCATGGTTTTAAGTTCTTAGGCTATGCCTATTTAAATGTGTTTCACTGGTATTAAATCCGTGATATCGTCTAAACAACTTACAGATTTTGGATATATATTTATATAAAAAGTTTTTGATATTACACTGTAAACATTTTTGTAAATTTTTGATCTGTTGTCAAACAATGAAAATCTTAAATAAACACCTTCGACAACCGAAAACAGCTAAGTGTTTCCCAGTCAAAGCGTTTTAAAGACGTAAGTCTTGTTTTTTTCTCTATTTTGTTTTTCCAAATCATCAAGTAAATCGTCTACTGGGCCAACCTGACGATTATAGTACAACAAGAAATAAAATAAAAATAAAAAGGACACGGCTTTACACTATCTTCTTAACATGACATCAGGATTCACGTTACAAAATTGAATGAAATCGTTTTGTCCAAACATCATGTACTCTTCTTCCGATCAATTTCTTTTATTCACAAATAATCGCAAACGGAGTCTGCTGTTTAAATTCGAAGATTTTTTTCATTATTTCAGAGTTCGTCAGTTAAATTCGTGATTTTACCAATATGGGAGATGAAGTCGGCCCGATGGGTTGACATATTACAAATATCACTAAGCTGTTCCTTGTGATTGGAAGGTTAGCTCTACAAGGAAATACAAGGTCCCATATAAATATTTTAACCGATTATTTACTTACTGTTGCGTATCAAACTTCTCCATTGACGGCGATCTTGACACAGAACACGGTCTTCAGTGACATCCGTCACACGACGTACACAAGATCGTCCATACTTCATTCTAATTATATTGTTCTCATTCAGACACTCCTGAATCTCATACTCCCAAGACTCCCTTGGTCTTCCTCTGCCTTTCATTCCGCCACTTGGGCTAAACAAATTCTTAGTAAGCATCGCATCACTCATGATTTCAACATGGACAAGCTATCGAAGAATAATAGTCTCGACCTTGATAACAAGATGTTTCTTCATATTACCCAACTGCAACACATCTTCATTCCTCACACTATCAGAACGTGTGTTGGTACATACCATTTGTAGGTAACGCATTTCTCAAGCACACAAACGGTTGCTTTGTTTCTTCTGTAGTACCCAGGTTCGACTGCTATTCATCAGAGTAAGAAAAATTATTACGCTTTTATGCATAGATATGCCGGCCTCCCTTGACAACCAATCACTCCTATGAATACCTCCAAAAGTAGCTATGACTCTCGATAAATAATTCACTTGCCTTATAATTTCACCGTGAAATTTGTTCTCTCTGGCAAACATGCTTTCTGAATGCACAAAATCATTCACCTGGTCAATCACTGTGGCATTTAGGCTTAACTTGCATTATGTGCTAACTCTTCGTTGCTGAAAACCATAACTTTGGTTTTTCTATACCCTGCAACTCACTTTTGCTCTCGGACATGACGACTGTGTCATCAGCATACAACAATCTGAATACACGGATATTACCCAACCATAAAGCAGTATTGTCCATTTTGGCATCATGCATGCACGCACTAATAAATATCTTAAACATCTGCGGTGACATTACACTACCATGATGACTCCTGTATCAATAGAAAACCATTTTGATAAAACGCCATTTACTCTTACACAAGCTCGACTGCCAGCGTACATTGTTTTTACACTACGAAGTAGATTCCCAGTAACCACATATTTTCAATACCTTCCACTATTTATTTGGTCGTAAGCTTTCTTTTAATCTAAGAACGCAGCAAAAATTTCCTTCTCAATAGCCAGATACTATTCAGTTATCATGCCTAATGAAAAAATTTGGTTGGTGCTGCCTTTACCAGACATAAAACCACTCAGAACATCACACACTTTCTCTGGTGTAGATGTGGTACTTTTTCAATAATGACTTGACCAAACCCTTTCCCAGTCACACTCAGTAGGCCAATGACCATGATTGTTCTTGCCGTCAGTTTGATCGCTTTTTCCCTTATACAAGGGAACAACGATTGCATCCTTCCGATTCCTTGGGACCATTCCTAACTTCCAACACACTGGCAAATTTCAGTTAACCAGTCAATTACAGAGTCACGACCATATTTCAACATTTCAGCTCCCGGAGCCTTGTCATTCTGAATATATTTTAGAGATTTACACAACACTTCTTTTGAGATCCCTCTATTGCTTCCATCTCTCACTGTGACTAACCATTTTTCTTAAACTTGCCAAATATATTGGCGAACAACTATCACCGTCACAGGATTGTTAACGCGTTACCCGCTCCCCGGAAATTTCTCATCTTCAAGTTTTGTAGTCTGATTTGGATATGATCATAAAACACACCTGCTTCATTCGTATTATAAATGTTGTCGTAAATGAATTTTTTTCGGAATACAAGGAACACACTGTATTCAGAGAACGTTGAAGTTTCTTTCATATCTAATGATAACACTTCTCCGCTTATTTTTTCAGTTGTGGATATTGTGCCATCTTTTGAAACAGTGAAACCACCAACTTAAACATGAAAAATCTTCATTTCCAGATTAAACTCGGACATTCTTGGCATCTTGTCTCAATATTTTCCCATTTATAGTAAAACAGAATTCCACTGAGTGGTAAAACGTTTCAATAATTCGTGATCTACACTGCTGGCCACCCAAAATGCAACACCAAGAAGGAAGCATCTCATTGGCCTGAAATTCGCAGCATGCGTCGCACGCGAGAAGACATCCAAACGATTCGCATTGCAGGGCATATGCAAATCATGTACGTCCGGCACGCCACCGAGAAGCACTATGAGAAGGGCGCACAGAAGGCGGGGTGTAAATAGTGGAAGTGTGTTGTGCTGCCGGACCAGTGCATGAGAATCTTCCTGATTCCTCGTCTCTGAGTACGGCAGTCATTCCAGCACGTTTCGGAGTTCGACATAGAACGAATAGTGGCTTATTGCGACAGCGGTTTATCATACCGAGACATCGGCGCCGGTGAGGGACGACATCCAGCCACAGTGAGGCGAGTATGGATTCGGTGGGTGCAGGAGGGACGGACGGACCGACGTGAGCGGTTGACGCAGTCGCGGCACACCTCCGAATGATAGGACCAGCATGTTGTGCGGCGGGCATTGACGGCGCGCACCGACACATCACGAACGTCAGCGCAGGAATTAGGGTGTGTTACACAACAACTTGTGTCAGCACGTACGGTTCGACGTCGTCTGCAGGAGCGCGGACTTGTCTCACGGCGCCCATTGCTCGATTACCATTGACGTTACACCACCGGCGAGTGCGACGGCAATGGGCCGTTGAAAGCCGCATCTGGACTACGGAATGGCACGGCATTTTCTTCTCCGATGAATCCCGCTTCTGCCTGTAACACCACGATGGTCGGATCCGCGTGTCGGAGCAGCGCGGCGATAAAATGTATGACGACTGCATTATGCATCGCCATACCGGTCTGTCGCCTGGCGGTATGGTTTGGGGCGCAATTCGATAGGACACCCGCACCCCTCGGGTACGCATCGCCGGTAAACTCAACAGCCACCACTACATCTCCGACATTTTGGAGCTTGTTGTCCTCCTTTACCTGCAGAACCTGCCATAGGCCACGTTTCAACAGCACAATGCGCACCCGCACGTGGTACGCATCGTGCAACAATTATTCACGGCCCACCAGGTGTCACTGCTGCCGTGGTCCGCCTGTTCTCCCGATAAGTATCCCATCGAACACATCTGGTCGCTGATCGGCAACCGAGTGGTTCGGCAAGCACCACACGCGGTTACGCCTGATGACCTGTGGCAACATGTGGAAGCTGCCTGGACTGACATACCCCAAGCCCACATCCAAAGCCTCTTTAGTTCGATGCCGCGGCGTGTAGCGGCCGTTATTTCCAGCCATGGGGACCACACTAACTATTGATGTCTGCGTGTTCCGCAAGTCGCACGGGCCTGTAAGCTCAATCGTTTCATCTTTTTATCTGTTGTTATGTGTCCAAGCTTTGCTATCTCGTGTTCTTCTTGGTGTTGCATTTTGGGTGGCCAGCAGTGTAAATCAACATTCTCGCGTTTTTCAATCTTTTATTATCAGTGACTTTGCACTCGGAATCCTGCACCGATGCATACTTGTTTCTGCACCGTGTTGAAAGAGTCGAAGAATAGAGTCCTCATTTTTGAGTTTTGGAACATATATTTTCCTTGTTTTCCTGCTCATTGATAAAGGCTACCTTATTGTTAACTGATACTACTTTTCTCTTAGACGTTGTACCACTAATAAAGGTTTAAGATTTCCTGTTGAATGACAACGTGATGTCAGCAGTTTAACTACACACATGTAGCAGAAACACACTGATCTCTCCAATTGAAAGTTTACCAAGATAGTTAGAACGGCGAGAAATCAATTCTAGGAATAGTAATCTCCCTTTCCTTTTTAGAGACAACATATATCATTTGTATATGTTTGAGATGTATTTTTATGCATCCAATGCAGAAGGAACTGTTAATTAATTTAAATGGTAAAATAAAGTAAAATATTTTTATAAAAATGTTATTATTATAGAAAAAATATATGACATTTTTACATTCGATCTCACTAACATTAATACGCCTTAGTTATGGATTGTAAGGAAAAAATATTCTAAAACTCCGAAAAAATAATTCAATCACTTTAAGGTTTGAGGTTATTTAAAGTGCCGAGTTCATCATTTTATTGATGACATCTGAAATAGGAAAGGAATTCACAATATCTATGTAAATGATTTATGAACCACAGGCTGTTTCCTCTGCCTTTATATTTTGAAAAATGTCATCCTTTGTCGAATGTGGGTAACATTCGACAAAGAATGCCATTCCCCGTGCGGTGATCGAAACATTTAGACGTAGTATTTCCTGCACAAATCCGACGGTGGTAACGTATGTTATCTTCTTCCAAACCTTATCGGCCATTTGGCTAATAGTTCTTACAAATTGATGCGTTTCCGTACTTGTGTGGTGTCATGAATGATAGGCTTACGCAGATTTTTTTGGAAAAGATAACGGTACAATGATATTATTTCCAATAGCATCGCCCAGCAAATTTCACGCAACATAAGTGCTTTCGACACCGATGTCACTCTGATGCAGTGGGTCGTACGCCCAGTTGCTGAAGACCAGATATTAGCAAAGCCCAGCTGTTTTTGTCTTTTTAATTCTCTCACTGACTGGTTCAAGACATGCAATTACCGTATAGTGTATATAAATGATACTCTAATTTTTCTGGTAAGATTTACATGTAAATATTTTATGTGCAACTCGTATATGCAAATGTACGTAATAGATTATATCTAAAGCGCTTTCTCATAATTAAAAAAGTACAGAACAAATAAAAGCAAATTCTAGGTTTATTGGTTAATTTTATCCGCTATTTAGTCGAATAAATTCTCTTGTTGCTGATTATAAACTTGGCTGTAGCATCATCTGTAGTTCAAGCGAATTACTGCTTGCACAATACGAATATTTGTGCAAGAGTTAAATCTGGTACAAGCAGGATCCTACACTAATCGTAAGAGCGACCCGAACAAATTCTGGACGCAAAATCTTGAGGGTATCTTTTTACTTAAAGTTGAAGGACAGTCTAGGGAACTCAGATTCAAAACACAAATCTCAACGAGCGGCTTCAGAAACTGCTTAAAGGCATTTCTGAAGCCGCTCGCTGAGATTTGGGAAGCCGGTCGGACAGCAAAAGTAAAAACTTAATTTTAGGAATTCACTAAAACTTTTACGACAACAGAAAAAGCATAAGGGCATGAAGACCTGCTCATCTCTTCCGTAAGAGAACTCATACCATATGTACCATTGTCGGCATTTTGAAAGACATATTTTGCTTAAATCATGGTGAAACAAAACCAATGTTGGGAAAAGCTTAATAAATATAATTTAAAAAAAAAATACTATATTATAATTTTTTAATTTGTTTCTATATCAGATACAAAATTTGTCTAACAAATAAAATCACTTCCCCATAAATTAGGATTTTGTTAGAAGAGCCTTAAACTCAGTGAGACATCATGCTGCAATTTTGCAGTCCAACAAAAATAATTCTGATTGACGCGTTCAGAAGATCTGTTCATTCTTTTCTTCGGAAACGATAAATTCCAGAAAAGTTTCATTTGCCAATGACCCATTTAGCTGATTCATTCTTTTCGGACGAATCCTTTGTGAACGACACATTTTTATTTTCAGGACTTGTGTGCTAAAATGTTTATTTACGTATAACCCAAATTTTTTTATAAGTGTGCTAAATTTTACAATTATTCAGCTACATATGAAATTTATACGTTATAAATTAATAATCCTTTGGACAACACCAACAACAAGGCTTCATTTTGTGGTAAATTGTAACAGTACTTTATTGTGATGATCGAATTATTCTATTAATTGCTACAAATTTGGTCATTTACAAATATTACACCTCACCGTCGTGGATGTGAATATTCGCATATTTTTCTTTTCCCCACATATACTCCATCATTTAATACACAAACAGTGGTGGGATGTTTGCAATGAAGAAAACAGAATTCAGCAGTAGTTCGGCCCGACACCTCTTTTTACTTGGGGCCCTTTGCGACACCACTGTTCGTACCTCCCTGATTGTTTCACAAAGTCGGCATGATTTCCAGCTTAGTCAACACATGAAAAGATATACAAGAGAACAGAATAAAATGTAAATTTTACGGCTTGTACTTAATGTTTTTATAAATTTTGCCCTTCATTGTATGAAGAAGCTATCAATTGCATTAATATCAGCAATTCGTCCCTCAATCGCTTATTTTTTGTTTGGTATTTTATCTCTGGCAAAAAGTTTGGTTCTCAAGATAAATCATTTTTATTAATTCCAAGGTGCAACAGCCTGTACTTCAGTATAAAACGTTAACACGTTAGGACGAATGAACTCAATTTGAAAATTCAACAAAAAAATTAGCATTCTTACATGACCGTATCGTCTACGGAAATTAAGGATCAGTCTGTAAAATCCCATGTTAAAGTTTAAGAATATGGTACATTACACCAGGAAGAGTTCTTCATTATGATACATGTGTGAAATTGTAGATCAAATATTATAAGAGAACGGTAATAAATTGGAAAAATGAGATACAAGATATTAAACTTTCCATTCTGTGTGCCTGTCTCTTCCATGTTATTTATTCTGTTGAAAAATGTACTCGTTCTTTACGATGAGTGCTGAATAAGAGATATAAGACGATCGATAGTAATGTCTATCCACAGTTTTCGATAGTCAAAAAATAATTGTCGATAGTACCAAAATTTGTCTTCTGGGATAAAAAAGTTATTTCTAACAAGAATTGTTCTTACTTTTCCATATTGTGAGAACGCTGAGCACTAATAAACTGTGAAACTAACGTTTTTTCTATTGGTTTTTAGTTTAACAGTTACCATGAGCAACACGATGGGCTGTATACAGTTACCCATCCCTGATTTAGGGCCACTGGTTTCAGAGAAGGGAAAAGCCAATGTTCTAAGACAAACGCAACCACAACATCTATTCTTCACGACATTCGAATTCGGACTGATCTTGGACAAATGGTCAGAAGCCAGCACTGAGATTACTGTGCCACTAAGGCATGGACTCTATGTTTTGACGATATCTTCCGGAACTGAGTGATCAAACGTCACGAAAAAAATGTTTTGCATGAAAAACGAAATAATTCGTGCCTCCTTAGTTCTCATTTTCTGTTTGCATTGTATGATTTTTTAAAGTTTCTGTTCACAAAGTTAAAGTAGAAAATTCTGCAGTTTTGTATGCAAACGTAATTTTTCCATAATATTTGGTAATAACTCATGGGAAATTGAATAAATAAAATTTTGAATGGGTCTGTGCCTCTCTAGTTTTTTCTGGGATAACTTACAATGACAGCAGCTGGGTGCAGCCGTTTTAAATTATCCATAAGATCCGTCGTATTGCCCGACGTTTTGTAGTTCTTTCCGCAAAGGCTGCATCCAGCGTAGACCTTATCTTCACAAAAAAAAATAATGTTGCAAAAAAGATATACACCCTGATTCATAAAGACGTATACGATTTCCAGATATTGTAAAAGAGTAACAGTTGATTGCACGGAGAACAACTGCGAACCGTTAAGTAGACGCACTCATAAAGTTTGTGTCCCGCTACTAACGTAAATGACGTAGGCGATAGCGCGCGTGTCACGTGGCTATTCAGTCAAAATCGCAGTGTCTGCAGTGGAGAAGGCGTTTTGTGTTCTTGAATTGAGCAAAACGTAATCTATAACTGTTGTGCAACGGTACTTTTGATTACAATTCGGAAAAGAACCTCCAACCAGAAAATCTATCTACGATAGGCATAAAAAAAATTGAAACAACGGGCTGTTTGTGCAAACTTAAAAGTCCTGGACGACCGCTTGTATCGGAAGAAGCCGTCATTAGTGTTTGCACCGTCATTCAAAGAAGCCCGGAGAAAGCAACGCGAAGGGTGAGTCGTGAAGTGCAGATTTCACAGCCCACTCTCTGGAGGATTTTGAGGAAGAACCTGAAAATGATTCCATACAAAGTGCAGATGTTGCAAAATCTCACTGACTTTGACAAGACAAAGCGCTTTGAATTTTGTGCCGAAATGCAGCACCGTTTTGAAAATGATGATTTTGCCGATCACTTAGTTTTCACCGTTGAAGCTACATTTCACGTGAGTTGTCAGGTAAACAAGCACAATATTCGCATTTGGGGAATGGACAATACCAGATTTACAGTGCAACACGTGCGAGATTCGTTAAGGTTGATGGTTTCTGTGCTGTGTCCAAAAAGAAAGTGTACGTCCTATTCTTTTTCAGGAGAAAACTGTCATGGGAGGCTGTTTTCTGGATATGTGAAATATTTGTTTAATGCCACAATTGCCGGACGACCGTTACAACCTTTTTCTCCAATTGGATGGTGCGCCACCGCACTGGTTAGGTGACGTCCGAAATTATCTCGATGAACATCTTCCACACCGATGGATTGGACGAGGCGCGGACTACAACATGCCACTGACTATATGGCCAACCAGAAGTTCTGACTGAACACCTTGTTACTTTTTCCTGTGGGGTATCGTAAAGTACAAGGTATTAGCCCCTCTCCTTCCTGTTAATCTAGCGGAGCTGAAACAGCGTATCACAGCCACTATCACTGCACTTGATTCAGATATCTTATCTCGTGTTTGGGCGGAAATGTGTTACCGGCTCGATGTTTGTAGTGTGGCTAAGGGTGCACACATAGATCATCTGTGACTGTCTCTAAACAATCTTTAAATATTAACCTATAATTATGTTACAGGTAACATTTAATATCTTACATTGTTCTTGTTTTATAGTGCTCGAAACTGTAAATTCCTTTAAGAATCACCCTGTATTACGTTTACTCATTATTACTGATTACTTACTTTCAACAAAAAACTGTTTCAGCACCTGACGCACCGTTAAACGTCCAGTACAAACAACAAGAACAACGCTTTTTGACTTCGTCATTATCTGACTGAATCGTATAATTCCGCTTTGAGCTTGAATTAAAGTGAAGAACAACAGAGTGCAAATACCAAACAGCCTCACTGTTTACGCTTCTGATTAAAGTTAACTTTAGTTTCGCACTGCCATCGTGTATCAACATGGATGAGCTCAATGTAAATGAGTTGAAAATGAGCATCAGTCATCAAAGTCATCGGTGGAAGCTGAATAATTTACACCATAGTGATTCACATTTACAGCATTAAAGAACGTAAAACAATCGATAGTTACGAAAAACTATCGATGCACTATCGATGTACTAAGTTGAACAAAACTATCGATACTATCGATAGTGCCATCCATAGTACCTCCACCTCTAATCTTACATTTTGTTACTAGTGTGAAATTATCTCATGCATTTAGTGTAAATATGCAGGATGAATCCCCGGACGACGATATGCTTCGTTGATTGTCAGAGAATGTGGGGGATCTGACATTATGTGGAATATATAACTTCTATGAATCACAAACACTGCTGAGTTACAGTTAACCTCAGTTTCGGACTGTCATCATGTTTCAGCATGGATGGGTTCAATATATATGAGGTGAAAATGAGCGCCAGTCATCAAAGCCATCGGTGGAAGGTGAATAATTTACACCATAGTGACTCACACTTACAGCATTGAAAAACGTGAAACTATCGGTGCAATATCGATGTACTAAGTTGGACAAACTATCGATAATATCGATAGTGCCATCGATAGTACCTGAACCTCTAATCTTACATTTTGTTACTAGTGTGAAATTAGCTCATGCATTTAGTATAAATATGCAGGATGAAACCCCGGACGACAATATGCCTCATTGATTGTCACAAAGAATGTGGGGGATCTGACATTATGTGGAGTATATAAAATCTATTTTAGTTATATATAAACTCATGTTCTTGGTTGCACATGTAATCAAAAACATAAAGCGGGGAAAAGCTCCAGGAGAAGATGGAATTACTGTAGACATCATACAAGAAGCAAGTGGAGAAACCGAAACGGTAATCGCCCAAATTTTCACTCGATGCTTTAATGCAGGGAAGATTCCTGAGGATTTGTACAACGCTACAATGATCCTGCTACGTAAAAAAGATGGCATTTAGGATCTCAAGGACTACAGACCTATCAGCCTCCTATCAGTGGTTTATAAAATCTTCACTAAAGTTCGTTTACACCGCTTGAAGGTAACACTGGACATGGCTCAACCGAGAGAACAAGTTGGATTCAGGAGTGGCTACAGCACAATAGATCATGTCCACGTACTCAGAGAACTAATTGAAAGAGCGAGGGACTATGAACTTCCATTGTGCACGGCTTTATCGATAATGAAAAAGCCTTTGATTCGGTGAAACCATCAGTAGTTACAATGGCTCTGAAATCCTGCAGTATTGAAAATGCATACATTAATATTATTTATAACGTCTATGAAAATGCAATTGCAAAGATTCGGCTGTTTGAAAATACAACATACATAAGAATTGGAAAGGGAGTGAGACAAGGTGACACCATATCTCCTAAGCTCTTTAATGCTACATTCGAGGGTGTCTTTCAGTCGCTGAGCTGGAAAAACAAGGGGATAAAGATTAATGGAGATTATCTAACCCACGTTCGTTTTGCTGATGACGTAGCCATTTTGGCAACTACCCCATCAGAGCTGCAGAGTATGATCCAGGAACTTACCGACAAGAGTAAAAAAAGTGGGATTAAAAATGAACTTTCAGAAAACAAAAGTGATGTTCAATGCTTTTACAAGAAATGAAGATTTATCGATTGATGGAGAAAAACTGGAGATAACAGACACGTACGTTTATTTGGACAGCAGATATCAAGTGAGGTTCACATTGATGAAGAAATTAATCGGCGTACAAAACCTGCCTGGAGAGCTTTTGGAAGAAACATCATAATTTTCAAGAGCAATATGTCATTATGTCTTAAAGAAAAAGTGCTTGATCAATGCATCCTTCCAGTGCTTACGTGTAACCATTAGAGATAAGAAGAGGAACTCATGGATCCGAAAAATGACAAGAGTGGAAGACATCATAATCAGAGTAAATTCCCTGAAATGGCAATGGGCTGGACATACTGCCAGAAGGACAGACCATCGATGGACAGCCGAAATTTTAGATTGGTTTCCAAGGGACAGGAAACACACAGAAGAAGACCACATGGGAGATATGTGGATGAAATTGGAAAGTATGCGGGAGTGACATGGAGGAGACTGGCACAAGACAGACAATTGTTGAGGAAACTTGGGGAGACCTTCGTCCAGCAGTTAATTGATAATAGTTGACAATGATGATGATGATGATGATGATGATGATAATCTCTATGAATCACAAACACTGCTGAGTTTCAGTTAACTTTACTTTCGCACTGTCATCATGTATGAATATAGCTGGGCTCAATGTAAATGAAGTGAACATGAACGCCAGTCATCAAAGCCATCGGCGGAAGCTGAATAATTAACACCGTAGTGATTTACACTTACATATATTGAAAAACCATCTCCTTAAGCAGATATCAAATGAACATTTTGTTCAGATTTGTGAATTTGGAAACAAAAGCTTTTTACTAAAATCTATATCTTAATATATTTTGATATTACTGGCTATACATTGATTTACTTTCACGGACATCACGGCCAGTGTTTCAGTGTGTATTTGTGTGTTGGATTGTAGGAATAAATCCTATACATCGGCGTTTCTTCTTCACATGAACATCTCAGCATACCTGCTGCACCTCCCAGACGACAACAGGATTATTCAAGGCACTCGTACCGAGTCCTCCTAAATAAGAGGAACTCTCCCTGCACTCTGATCCCTGTGACTTTCCCGGGGTGGTCAGTTCCCGCTAGTGTATTCCGAATTCCTGCTCTCCTTTTTGCTTTAATTTTCTGCCGTTCAATGTTGTTTACGCGGATATTTTTGCGTTTTTCAGGCTTTCTCACTTTATTTGAGTAATCGTAGGCTCACCCATAAATTTTTCGCAGTCTTGCTCCGCTAACTTAAAATTTGTTCATTTATGGGGGTGGGAGGACGCCTTTTATTTTCATTATTTTAGTTGTATTTACTTATCTTAATTTGTTAAACTTGTAAAGCCCAATTTGCTGTTCTTTCGTTTATATGCTTCACCAATTTCAAAAGTTAATATAAAATAATTAAAAAAATGGTCAGATGCATGCTTTGCTAAACTTTGTGCGACGCCAACGCTTACACTGCCCGAATGTCGATCATGACTGGCAGAGAACAGCAGCTGACACTAAATACGATTGGGTTACAGTCAACAAGATATGTTAACTTAAACTATGTAGAAAGGCTTCTGACACCAGTGCACTTTTTACTATACTGCATTGAGCACAAAAACATTCTGCACAACTCTCCGCGGCACACTGTAATGATTAGAATTCTTGAAAGGTGCAAATTGGGAAACTATTGTAAGAAAGAAAATTATCGAATAACAGTAGAACAGAATTTTACGCGTGCGCAAACAGCAGACTTTAGATCACTTTGAGGAGAGTGGGTAATATGATTTCTGAATGTTTTTATTTTAGAACAGATTGCTAGTGATGTACGTAGATATTCTATTCTTTGCAAAATTAGCATTGTACGCATTTCGTTTTCGCAGAAATTTGCTTCTCCCGAGAGATATAGGTAAGTGTGTAAATTCGAAACGAGCAGCCGATAGGAAAGAATGAACTGATGGGTAAAATTTAACCAAATGTGGAATTTATTAATAATTCTGAATTCATATAGCAGATAATTTTTAGATATTTATGCGTAAAACAAACTCGTATTCTTACAATTTTAAAATTATTATTTTAGTTTGTAAAATCATTCGTATGCAGTACATGAGAAGCTATTTCTTTTGCTTTCTGATATTGGATGTGAGCCGTCCGTATGCATATGTGGCGCAGCAATGCACTAGAACTACGTTTAAGCTTTTGCATGTATCTGAAAGACAATCTCTTAAAATTCCATGATTAAATTTATTTCCTGTTGTTATGTATGCTGAATTGCTGACGCAGAAGTCTAGATATCTTCATACATTCATCTCTTCTTAGATTGCAGAAATGTGTTGTGAAATGATTTCTTGAAAATTTGTTACAGAGTGTGGTTCCAACCATCCATTTCAAACCATGCTACTCCCTTTTGGCGGCAACAACAATCATGATATTCAAGATTAAAGGTTAACAAACGAAGTTACGTTTACATTATTATATACCTTTTTTCAACTTTAATAACAATTGTGAATCCAACTCTTGGGATTCGGTGTAATAGTATGTTTCTGTAACTCAGTTAGGGAGTAAAGATAAAATAGAAAAGGAAAAACAGCTATGCAGGAAGAGAGAGTCATAAAGTTGGTAGTAGTTCTAAACCCTTCTAAAGTTTTGTTCTACCAAAAATTATTAAAAGACGTTACATATTGTGGGATGTTCTTCCGACGTTTAACGTGTTGGGCTTTTTTTATCCATTTCCTAGGGTTCAACATCTTGTGCCAGGATGCGGTACATATAGTTCAACAACGGAATTAAAAGTAATAGAAAAAATTAAAAAAAACACGTGTATGCTGGTAGAATAATAAAAGTATTCCTTAAAATCTAAAAACATCCGTTATCCTTGGATGAACTTTGATATGCAGTTAACTTTCAAAATTTGCTTGCGTTAGCATTTGATTTCGCACTTTCGTAAGAAGAACAACATTTGCCGAAACTGTTATTCCTTTCTTTTCTTGGTCTTTATTACAAAGCTTAATGAACAGGTAAATATGATTAAAATAACTGGATAAAAGAAATAAGAAGCTAATTGTTATTTTGACATTTGCAACTATTAATTAGAAGTGTTCAGGTTTATGTTTGATTGAAATATTTTTCCCTACTTTATAAAATAAGACTTTTACTTAGAATTTCGACCTATGCTTTCTTGTTTTATCCTGGGCTGTGTCGCGCTCACACGGCACGATGCAGCGGAAGAGAGGCAGAAAAGGTTGTTCTTCCAAAACGGGCTTGCTCTCTGCGATTTAGTCAGTGCTAATTTGCTGCCATCATCGGACACTGTGAAAGACGAAACGTGTCAGTTCTGTAAGTATCCTATCTCATGACTATTATAGATGACCATGAAGAGGACTTCTATAGATGTTAATTCTGTTCCCACTCTAAAACATTTATTTTGACGGAAAGTTTTGTTTCCTCGAGATTGAGATGGTGCTTATCTGGAAGAATAAATCAATTGACTACGTGAATTTAAAGTCAATTGGTTACGTGAATTTAAAATCAGTTGGTTACGTGATTTTAAATTAAATTATTTACATGCCAGGGAAGACCTGTCTGATGAGGAGAATCAACAACTGAAGGCAGTGTTCTCACTAAAGTCTACAGTTTCATCGGAATAAATATTCTACAATATGGTCGACAAAAATATTTTTTTTAATTTCCCACTATTAGTTTGTGTCCCAGAGGACGCCAGTACATCTCCACACCTTGAGTGTGAGATATGTATAAGTGGATCAACATAATATGGAAAATAATTATTTGCTTGATATTGAAATCCTAAGCTTGGCATTATTGTAGGCGGCACCATAAACTGTTTTTTCTGTGCACCGCAAAAAAGCGTGTGAAACAAGAAATAACTTACAGGGTCCAACTACAAGAAACATTCTCAACGGACCAAAATGGTTCTGAGAATGCAAAAACACAGACCAACAAAAGTGCAGACGTGCTATCGTTTCTTGGCCTATATGTAATCACTAATCATTAATTACAAACCGGCGCTATTTTTCTACGCGTACCAACACATTGCGGATTACATTGGCTTGTTGACTCGCGTTCTGGAGGGCCCGTGATACGACCAAGCCTTCGATCTTTTCAGTCGCACCACGTTGATGTAAATCGTGTCTCGACCGGTCGGTCTGATACCGTACCAGGGAGCGAGCTTGTGTGTGAATTGGTTGTGCTATACTGCGCTGCTTTAGCTGAACTAACGATCTAAAACGCGAGAGAGGGATTCATCCCAATCTCTCGATTTTTTTCTCATTTAAATTTTCCTCTACGTTGGCTCTTAATCAGAGTAGTGTCACGGACTTAGAAAAGCGCCCTTCTTAGGGCGATCTCTCGTGTCAGCCGACAAAAGACGTTTGTATCAGCATGCGACTACGTCGACGTCGTACCGGTTCGACTCTGCTAGGAATCTTGGATCCAACACTAGGCCAAAGCCACGCGACGGGATTTCTGAGTTTTCGCACGAGTGGGAGAACCCCAGGATACCCACTCAGCACTTAGAAAAGTTTGCTTCTGCCCTCACACACAGAGATGCCTCCTTCAAAGTAGAAAAAGTCCAAGAAGGACACAAGGATCACTAAAGTGGCTTCAGTCCAGATGACAAGGTTGCCAGACCAACAAGCAACCAATGAAAGTAGAGCTCCTTCACCAAGTTCATCTCAGGTGGAATGGGGGTCACCCACCGGCCCTACGAAGATTCCTAAGAAGGTCAACCGGGACCCCGCGCCCAGGAAAATTTAGACTTCTAATGAGTTTGTTGAGAAGATCAGGGTGTTGGTAACGGAGGTGGAGGCCATCCTGCAGGAAGCCAGACTCCAAGAAAGATGGCAATCAGATGAAGCAGTAAGGGAGGATCGGAAAAGCACTCCCCCAGAGGAAACTTCCTACGCAGCAGCAGCGAGGAAGGGGCCGACGGTTGTGCCAAGGCCAGCGCTCTCCCCAAGAAAAGGGAAGGTGGTGGTAGACAGGAGGCATATCCTCTTGGTCTATTCCACCGATGATTTCCAGTCCTCGGACCACGCTAAGAATGCCATCCAATCAGCAGTAGTTCTGTATAAACTGCAGATTGGGATCAAAGGTGTCAGAAAGGTGAGCAAGGGAGGAATGGCTATCCAGTGTTCGAAGCACGAGGATATCGCCAAGTTGGAAGCAGAGCTGCGGAGCAATCCCCTGACCAGGGATATCACCCACTCCAAATCCCCTCAAAAGCGACTCCCGCGTCTAATTGTTTAGGGCGTTGACGCCGGGGTGAAAGAACAAAACCCCGACCTCGAAGGGGACATCTCGGCAAAATTCGCCATCAAGGCCAAACGGGGTAAGGCCCACTGGGTGGTGGAGGCTGAAACCCTGGCCTACAAATTGCTTCTTAAGCGAGGAAGACTGAACTTGGGTTTGTCAATCCTGCGCTTGAAAGGGTTTGTTAGGGAAGTCCGATGCTTCCGTTGCAACGGCTTCGGCCACTTCAGGAGTGGTTGCAAGGAGGCAGAGGACAAGTGTGGGAAGTGCGGTGAGTCAGGCCACTGGCACAAAGAAAGCACTGCTGCTCCACAGAGCAATAACTGCACTTCCGCAAACATGCGCTTTAAACTGAAGCTAGACACAGCCCATTCTAGCTTCAGCAAAACTTGTCCCTCTCTAATTAGAGAGTTGGAGCAGCATAGAAGCCGGACTAATTATGGTTGAACGGCAAAGGACGAGCACTGGTATAGGCGTACTCCAACTCAATGCTCACCATGCAAGAGCCGCAACATGGAAGATCCTCAGGTTGTCAGTGACGTCACTGCGAAAATCCAGCTTCTGCAGGAACCTTACAAATCCCATGGTAGGGTGGTGGGGTTACCCAACTACTCACGGAGGTACTACTCTCGGTGCGAAAAACCAATGGTAGCCACAGTCGTTCTTGATCCAGATGTCGAAGCTCTGGAGCTTGAATGCACATCCAATGTGGTGGTGTCAACCATTATCAATCCACTCCTGGACGAAGGTCTCCCCAAGTTTCCTCCACAACGGTCTGTCTTGTGCCAGTCTCCTCCATGTCACCCCTGCATACTTTCGAATTTCATCCACCCATCTCCCATGTGGTCTTCTTCTGGGTCTTTTCCTGTCCCTTGGAATTCAATCTAAAATTTCGGCTGTCCATCGGTGATCTGTCCTTCTGGAAGTATGTCCAGCCCATTGCCATTTCAGGGATTTAACTCTGATCATGATGTCTTCCACTCTTGTCATTTTTCGGATCCACGAGTTCCTCTTCTTATCTCTCCTGGTTACACCAAGTATGCACCTCTCCATGCTTCTTTGGGTTGTCTGAAGCCTTTGTATGTCTCTTTTAGTTAAGGTCCACGTCTCTGCACCATACGTAAGCACTGGAAAGATGCATTGATCAAACACTTTTCTTTTAAGACATAATGGCATATTGCTCTTGAAAATTATGCTGTTTCTTCCAAAAGCTCTCGAGGCAAGTTTTGTACGCCGATTAATTTCTTCATCAATGTGACCCTCACTTGATATCTGCTGTCCAAGATAAACGTATGTGTCTGTTATCTCCAGCTTTTCTCCATCAATCGATAAATCTTCATTTCTTGTAAAAGCATTGAACATCACTTTTGTCTTCTGAAAGTTCATTTTTAATCCCACTTTTTTACTCTTGTCAGCAAGTTCCTGGATCATACTCTGCAGCTCTGATGGGCTAGTTGCAAAAATGACTACGTCATCAGCAAAACGAAGGTGGGTTAGATAATCTCCATTAATCTTTATCACCTTGTTTTCCCAGCTCAGTGACTGAAAAACACCCTCCAATGAGGCATTAAAGAGCTTCGGAGATATGGTGTCACCTTGTCTCACTCCCTTTCCAATTTTTATGTGTGTTGTATTTTCAAACAGCCTAATCTTTGCACTTGCATTTTCATAGATGTTATTAATAATATTAATGTATGCATCTTCAATACCGCAGGTTTTCAGAGCCATTGTAACTGCTAATGGTTTCACCGAATCAAAGGCTTTTTCATAATCGATAAAAGCCATGCACAATGGAAGTTCATATTCCCTCGCTCTTTCAATTAGTTCTCTCAGCACATGGATATGATCTATTGTGCTGTAGCCACTCCTGAATCCAGCTTGTTCTCTCGGTTGAGCCATGTCCAGTGTTACCTTCAAGCGGTGTGAAAGAACTTTAGTGAAGATTTTATAAACTACTGATTATAGGGTGATAGGTCTGTAGTTTCCGAGATCCTCAATGTCACCTTTCTTATGTAGCAGGATCATTGTAGCGGTGCTCCAATCCTCAGGAATATTTCCTTCATTAAGGCATCCGGTGAAAATTTGGGCGAGTACTGTTTCGATTTCTCCACTTGCTTCTTGTATGATGTCTACAGTAATTCCATCTTCTCCTGGAGCTTTCCCCCGCTTCATGTTCTTGATTGCATGTGCAACTTCTGCTGGAAGGACTGGAGGAACTCTGGTACTGGTATCTTTCATGATGTCTGGAGTGCATGTATCATCCCTTTCATATAATTTGGAGTAGAAATCTTTCACTCTTGTCAAAATTTCGCCTCTATTTCTTGTTACAGAACCATCTTCTTTTCTCAGTGCCATAATCTGTTTTCTTCCCTTACTGCGATGTCCCTTTGCTATCTTTAGGCTTTGGTTGTTTTCAATTGCTTTCCTCACTAGTTCACAGTTGAATTTTCTAACGTCTTCAGTGATACTTTTTCGTACTGTCTTGCATAGCTCTATATATTCCACTTTGGAAGTCACATCTTCTTTAGTTGTCCTCATCTCTCTTCTTTTTTACATCAACATTTTCGTTTTTCCTGATAATTTATTTACATGCAACTTGTTCTTAGACCCAGCTAATTTTGTTGCTGTTTCCATAAGAGCTTTGGTTACTTTTCTGTTAACTTCAGATATGTCCACTTCTTCCGATGTTAGGCCTTTTAAAGCAGAGAACCTGTTCTTCAGTTTAAACTTGAAGGTATTATGGTGTTTTTTAAGGTTGGTTATGTCAATAGATTTTGTTTGTCTTATCAGCTTGCCACGTTCAAGTTTAGTGTTGAGGTGCATCTTACATCTCACCAATCTATGGTCACTACCTGTGTTAAACTTGTTTAGCACATTGCAGTCTTCTATGACGAATTTTTTGTTACACATAATAAAATCAATTTCACTTGTCGTCCCATTTGGATGTCTCCATGTCCATTTCCTGTGTGGCTTTTTCTAGAAGAAGGAGTTCAAGATGAAAAACCCTTCTGCCTCTGCAAACTCAACGAGAGTATTTCCACGCTGGTTTCTGTTGCCGTGACCGAATTTACCTACTGAAGTTTCATTCTGTTGCCGTTGCCCTATTTTTGCATTGAAATCTCCCATAATTATTTTCAAGTGCTGCTTACCTTTATTATTTAGATGGCAAATTTCCTCATAGAATTCTTCAATTTCTTATTCAGGATGACTTGTGGTGGGTGCATAAGCTTGAATAATCTGAGCCTGGTATCTTCTCGATAGTTGGATAACGAGTCGTGCAGCTCTGTCAGAGGAACTTTCAACTTCTACAACTTTATCCTTCAGTTTCTTGTTTATTATAAATCCAACACCACTAGTTCTGCCAGTATCTGTCCCACGATAGTAGAAGAGATGTCCACTTTTCAGTTCGATGAGATCTTCTCCTTTTCTACTTACCTCACTTAGTCCACGACGTCCCTCTTGATCCTTTGTAGTTCCTCTTCCAATTCAAGAAGCCTTGAATCAGAAGATAGGGAGCGTCCATTGTACGTTGCCAAGGTCAGCATCAGATGGCAGCCTAGTCCGGTCCTCCGGGGATTCTTAGCACCCTCTGCCTTCATGTCGCCGTGGCCTCTGCCTTGGCCAGGTACATTCCAGCTGCCGGAGACTGAGGGCCAAGATTTAAGTTGTGGAGTCATTTTGGAGGGGTTTGGCCATAACTCACCACGCTGGCCAAGCGGGTTGGTGAGTGTGGGATAGAATTCCCTCTAATCCCAATGGTATAGTTATACCGTTATTGGCGGTCGTCAGAGCCCCTTTAGTGGGAACAGGATGTACCATGAGAAGGCGGGGTTGACATTTGTCAAGGAGAGGCTGTGATGTTACGCATCACCTGACCTTACATTCCATATATTCCATATATTTGCTTCTAAATATCCAATTCAAAAAATATTTTACTTTTCGAATCAAATCGTGTCGAAGATTATTTTAAGTATAATAACTTTGCCAAGTTACCCATAGATTCTCCGTAAGGGGGCGAAACAGTAAATTATTTTTCCCCAGATATCAGTGCTTCTAAAACTCCGTTTTGAAATTTTTTTCCTTCAGTGGAGACAGCTCGTGATGTGAAATATTTTGCATGCAATTTTTTACATGGGCGAATATTCTGGGTGTGCTAGGTGTGCGACGCACACACACCGAGAGGCGCAATTTAACGGTGTCACGTCAATTCGTAGCGTGCGTCAATTCGTCGACTACGTCAATTCGTCAACTGCGTCAATTCGTCGCCTGCGTCAATTCGTCGCTCGTCAATTCGTCGACCACGACGATTCGTCGACTACGTCAATTCGTCAACTGCGTCAATTCGTCACCTGCGTCAATTCGTCGCTCGCCAATTCGTCGACCACGACGATTCGTCGAGCGTCAATTCGTCGCGGACAAATTCGTCGACTACCTCAATTCGTCGACTACGTCAATTCGTCGTGTTTACAGATTTTCGTTACATGCCAAACGAATGCAGGAAAACGTACGATTTCGAACGTCCTTCTCCCCGATCAAGTTTATAAAGTTTATACACTCAAACAGGATAGGAATATTACGCTTTTTCTTTGGCACTAAAAATATTAGACGGAAGACGGTTTTTGGAACGGGGCAGTGCCCGGTTGGTCAGAGCCCCCATACACAAAATCTCGGTAAAATCTACAGTTTTCTATTCAGAACCACAAAATCTGGTATACAATCTCGTGGTATTCTAACTTAGACTGTAGACGGTTTATGGAAGCGGTTGGAGCCCGGGGGTAAGAGCCCCTCACCCCCTCCTACAAAATTGCCGTAAAATCTACTTTTCAATTTAGAACCACCAAATTTGGTGTCATGAAACTCTAACTTAGCGGAAGATCGTTTTTGGAACGGATCGGGGCCCGGGAGGTCAATACTGTCCCCCCCCGGTACAAAAAATTCGCAAAATCTACAGTTTTCAACTTAGAACCACCAAATTTGGTATACTATCTCATGGTATTCTAACTTAGACTGTAGCCGCTTTCGGGAAAGGGGTCATAGCCCGGGGTTCAGAGCCCCCAACCCTCCCTACAAAATTTCGGAAAATCTAGTTTTCAATTTAGAACCACCAAATTTGGTATATTATATCATGGTACTCTAACTTAGACGGTACACGGTTTTCGGAACGGGTCGGGGCCCGGAGGGTTAGAGCCCCCCCCCCTACAAAATTTTCGTAAAATCTAGAATTTTCAATATAGAACCACCAAGTTCGGTATACTATCTCATGGTACTCTAACTTAGACGGTAGACGGTTTTTGGACAGGGTCGGGTACGGGGTCAGAACCCCCCCCCCCCCCAAAATCGTAAAAACTACAGTTTTCAATTTAGAGCCACCAAATTCCGTGTGCTATCTCACGAAACTCTAACTTAGACTGTAGACGCATTTTGGAAGAGGTTGGAGCCAGGGGGTCGGAGCCCCCTCTCCATACAACATTTTCGTAAAATCTATAGTTTTCAATTTAGAACCAAAAAATTTGGTGTCATGAAATTCTAACTTAGCGGGAGACGGTTTTTGGAACGGGTCGGGGCCCGGGGGTCAGAACTCACCCCGTACAAAATTTTCGTTGAATCTACAGTTTTCAATTTAGAACCATCAAATTTGGTATACTATCTCATGGTACTCTAACTTAGCCGGTAGATAGTTTTTGAAACGGGTCGGGCACGGGGTCAGAGCCCACCCCCATAAAAAATTCGTAAAAACTACAGTTTTTAATTTAGAACCACCAAATTTGGTATACTATCTCACAAATATTTAACTTAGATTGTAGACGGTTTTTGGAAGCTGTTGGAGCCAGGGGGGTCGGAGCCACTCCCTTCCATACAAAAAACTTTGTAAAATCTACAGTTTTCAATTTAGAACCGCCAAATTTGGTATACTATTTCATGGTACTCTAACTTAGACGGTAGACGGTTTTCGGAATAGGTCAAGGCGCAGGGGGTAAGAGCCCCCATACACAAAATTTCGGTAAAATCTACAGTTTTCAATTCAGAACCACCAAATCTGGTATTTTATCTCGTGGTATTCATACTTAGACTGTAGACGGTTTTTGGAAGCGGTTGGAGCCCGGGGATCAGAGCCCCCCTCCCTACAAAATGGCCGTAAAATCTACACTTCAATTTAGACCCACCAAATTTGGTGTCATGAAACTCTAACTTAGCCGAATATTTTTTTTTTGGAACGGATCGGATCCCGGGAGATCAATACTGCCCCCTCCCCGTACAAAAAATTCGCAAAATCTAGAGTTTTCAACTTAGAACCACCAAATTTGGTATACCATCTCATGGTATTCTAAATTAGACTGTAGCCGCTTTTGGGAAAGGGGTCGGAGCCCGGGGTTCAGAGCCCCCCACCCTTCAAAATTTCGGAAAATCTAGTTTTTTAATTTAGAACCACCAAGTTTGGTATATTATATCATGGTACTCTAACTTAGACGGTAGACGGTTTTCGGAACCAGTCGGGGCCCGGAGTGTTAGACCCCCCTACAAATTTCCCTAAAATCTAGAATTTTCAATACTGAACCACCAAGTTCGGTATACTATCTCATGGTACTCTAACTTAGACGGTAGACGGTTTTTGGACCGCGTCGGGCACGGGGTAAGCGCCCCCCCCCAAAAAAAAAAAATTCGTAAAAACTACAGTTTTAAATTTAGAACCACCCAATTCCGTATGCTATCTCACGAAACTCTAACTTAGACTGTAGACGGTTTTTGGAAGCGGTTGGAGCCAGGGGTCGGAGCCCCCTCTCCATACAAAATTTTCGTAAAATCAATAGTTTTCAATTTAGAACCACCAAATTTGGTATACTATCTCATGGTACTCTAACTTAAACGGTAGACGATTTTTGGAATAGGTCAAGGCGCGGGAAGAAAGGGCCCCCCATACACACATTTTTCGTAAAATCTATAGTTTACAATTTAGAACCACCAAATTTGGTATCATGAAACTCTAACTTAGACGGCAGACTGTATTTGGAACTGGTCGTGGCGCGGTGGGTGAGAGCCCCCCCCTCCCCCCGCCCGTACAAAATTTTCGTAAAATATACCGTTTTCAGTTTAGAACCACCAAATTTGGTATACTATCTCATGGTACTCTAACTTAGACCGTAGACGGTTTTTGGAACGGGTCAAAGCCAGGGGGTAGGAGCCCCCCTCATACAAATTTTCTTAAAATCTATATTTTTCAATTCAGAACCACTAAATTTGGTGTCATGAAATTCTAACTTAGCGGGAGACGGTTTTTGGAACGTTTCGGGGGCCCGGGGGTCAGAGCTCCCCCGTAAAATTTTTTTGTTGAATCTACAGTTTTCAATTTAGAACCACCAAATTTGGTATACTATCTCATGGTACTCTAACTTTGACGGTAGATAATATTTGAAACGGGTCCGGCACGGGGTCGGAGCCCCACGCCCCCATAAAAATTTTCGTAAAAACTACAGTTTTTAATTTAGAACCACCAAATTTGGTATACTATTTCACGAAAGTCTAACTTAGACTGTAGACGGTTTTTGGAAGCGGTTGGAGCCAGGGGGGTCAGAGCCAATCTCTTCCATACAAATTTTTTTGTAAACTCTACAGTTTTCAATTTAGAACCACCAAATTTGGTATACTATTTCATGGTACTCTAACTTAGACGGTAGACGGTTTTCGGAATAGGTCAAAGCGCGGGGGAAAGAGCTCCCCACATACACAATTTTCGTAAAATCTATAGTTTTCAATTTAGAACCCCCAAATTTGGTATAATGAAACTCTAACTTAGACGGGAGCCGGTTTTTGGAACGGCTTGGGGCGGGGGTGGGGGTCAGAGCCCTCCCCCGTACAAAATTTTCGTAAAATATACCGTTTTCTATTTAGAACCACCAAATTTGGTATACTATCTCATGGTATTTTAACTTCGACTTCAGATGGTTTTTTGAAAAGGGTTGGAGCCCGGGATTCAGAGCCCCTCCCCCCCATAAAAAATTTTCGTGAAATCTACAGTTTTCAATTTGAACCACCAAATTTGGTATACTATATCTTGGTACTCTAACTTAGACGACAGACAGTGTTCAGATCAGGCCGGGGCACGGGGGGGGGTTCAACCCCCACCCCCGCACACACACCTAATTTTCGTAAAATCTATAGTTTTCAATTTAGAACCACAAAATTTGGTATCATGAAACTCTAACTTAGACAGAAGACGGTATTTGGAACGGTTCGAGGCACTGTGGGTCACAGCCCCCCTCCTACAAACTTTTCGTAAAATATACCGTTTTTAATTTAGAACCTCCAAATTTGGTATACTATCACATGGTACTCTAACTTAGACGGTAGACGGTTTTTGAAACGGGTCAAGACCCGGGTGTAGGAGCACCCCCATACAAAATTTTCCTAAAATCTATATTTTTCAATTCAGAACCCCCAAATTTGGTGTCATGAAATTCTAACTTAGCAGGGGACGGTTTTTGGAACGGGTTGGAGCCGGGGGGGTGTCAGAGCCACCCCCTTCCATACAAAAATTTTCTTAAAATCTACAGTTTTCAATTTAGAACCACCAAATTTGGTATACTATCTCATGGTACTGTAACTTAGACGGTAGACGGTTTTGGGAATAGTTCGAGGCGCGGGGGTAAGAGCCCCCCCACATAGAAAATTTTCGTAAAATCTATAGTTCTCAATTTAGAACCCCCACATTTGGTATCATGAAACTCTAACTTAGACGGAAGACGGTTTTGGAAACGGGTGGGGGCCTGGAGGTGGGGGGTCAGAGCCCTCCCCCCGTACAAAATTTTCGTAAAATATACCGTTTTCAATTTAGAACCACCAAATTTGGTATACTATCTCATGGTATTTTAACTTCGACTGTAGATGATTTTTTGGAAAGGGTTGGAGCCCGGGGTTCAGATCCTCCCCCATAAAAAATTTCGTGAAATCTACAGTTTTCAATTTAGAACCACCAAATTCGGTATACTATTTAATGGTACTCTAACTTAGACGGTAGACAGTTTTCAGAACGGGTTGGGGTACGGGGGTTTCAACCCCCACCCCCACATACAAAACTTTCGTAAAATCTATAGTTTTCAATTTAGAACCACCAAATTTAGTATACTATATCATGGTAATCTAACTTAGACGGTTTTTGGAACGGATCGGGGCACGGGGGGTTACAGCCCCCTAAACTTTTTTCGTGAAATCTACTCTTTTCAATTTAGAACCATCAAATTTGGTATACTATCTCATGTAAGCCTAACTTAGACGGCAGACTGTTTTTGGAACGGGACGGGCACTGGGTAAGAGCCCACCTCATAAAAAAATTTCGTAAAATCTGCAGTTTTCTAATTAGAACCACCAGATTTGGTATACTATCTCATGATACTCTAACTTAAACGGTAGACGGTTTTTTGGAACGGGTCAATGCCCGGGGGTAAGATCCCCCACATGAAAAATTCTTCTTGACTAGTGGTCAGAAGCCAGCCCCTACATCACTCCGCCGCCGTGGCTGCATACGTTGAAATGTATTTTTCATACGGCCCCAAACGCTCTTATGGACATACTAGATTGAACTGGACGCAACGAAATCAGTAATATAATTTGTACTAGCAGGGATACCAGTTATTTGCCAGGTGCATATTACTATTTGTGGAATCACCAAGTTCAGCGGGTGAAAGTTAATGAATGAAAAAGATATTCCTGCAATTTTCCAGTAAACTTATTTTTAATTTTTTGATTTAGTAAATATAGTTTTGCGAAACAAAAAAGAAAGAAAAAGGAATGCGAATACCTACCTTCTAGGAGACATCTATAGAACTGCCGTACATCTGGCGTGTGCTTCTGTGAATCCCACAACAAAGAAATGCAATGTACCTATGTGATGTCGCATGCGTACGACTTCACATTGGCATTGATCATCTTTTTCTTACCGTTTTGAATTTGGAATATCTGGAACTCTCTGTTTACATTACATTATATTTCTTCCTGATAAGCCGTCCGTTGGTAGTGAACGCTAAACTATATTGATTTGTATTTTTAATACACCATTAAACGCATATTTTTGCATTTTATTGTTATCTACAGTCTCTAACTTAGACCGTAGGTTGGTTAGTTGGTTGGTTGATGGTTTATGGTGCAAGGCCCTCAAACGGCTAACGAGCGCCTTACAACGTAGATAGGGTATTCTTAAGAGTAAAAAGCGGAACTTTTTACGAAAATTTTGTTTGGGGCTCCCTTGACCCGGGACCCGAACCCATCCAAAAACCGTCTACCGTCTAAGTTAGATAACCATGAGATAGTATACCAAATTTTTTTGTTCTAAATTGAAAACTGTAGATTTTACAAAATTTTTATGAGGAGGGGCTCTCACCCCCGGGATCTAACCCCTTCCAAAAGCCGTCTAGCGTCTAACTTAGAGTTTCATGATACCAGATTTGGTGGTTCTGAATTGAAAACTTTAGTTTTTAAGAAAATGTTGTATGTGTGTGTGTGTGTGGGGAGGGAGGGGGCTCTGACCCCCGGGCCTTGACTCGTTCCAAAAGCCGTCGACCGTCTAAGTTAAAGTACCATGAGATAGTATACCAAATTTGGTGGTTCTAAATTGAAAACTAGATATTGCGATTTTTTATGAAGGAAGGCCGCTATCCCCCGGTATGCAACTCCTTCCAAAAATCGTCTAGCGTTTAAGTTAGAGTACCATGAGATAGTATACCAGATCTGGTGGTTCTAAATTGAAAACTGTAGTTTTTCAGAAAATTTTGCATGTGGGGGCTCTGACCCCCGGGCCTTGACCGGTTCCAAAAATGGTCTACCGTCTAAGTTAGAATACCATAAGATAGTATAACAAATTTGGTAGTTCTACATTGAAAACTGTAGATTTTACGAAATTTTTATGAGGGGGGTCTCACCCACGGGCTCCAACCCCTTTCCAAAAACCGTCTAGCGCCTAAGTGAGAGTTTCATGATACCATATTTGATGGTTCTGAATTGAAAACTGTAGATTTTACGAAAAATAAATTATGGGGGCTGGCGCTCTGACCCCCGGGCCTTGACCCGATCCAAAAATGGCCTGCCGTATAAGTTAGAGTACCATGAGATAGTATACTAAATTTGGTGGTTCTAAATTGAAAACTGTAGATCTTACGAATTTTTTTATGAGGGGGGCTCTGACCCGCCGGGCCGTGACCAGTTCAAAAAACGGTCTACCGTCTAAGTTAGAGTACCATGAGATAGTATCCCAGATTTGGTGGTTCTAAATTGAAAACTGTAGATTTTACGAAATTTTTATGGAGGGGTGTGGGTGGGGGATTTCAACTCCGGGCCTTCTCAAACGCGTCTAGCGTCTAAGTTAGAAATTCATGATACCAAACTTCATGGTTCTCAATTGAAAACTGTAGATTTTACAAAAAAAATTATAGGGGGTGGGGCTCTGACCCCCGGACCCGTTCCAAATACGGTCGACCGTCTAAGTTAGAGTACCATGAGATAGTATACCAAATTTGGTGGTTCTAAATTGAATAGTGTAGATTTAACGGCATTTTTTATGACGGGGGCTCTTACCCCCGGGCTCCAACCCCTTCCAAAAACCGTCTAGCGTCTAAGTTAGAGTACCATGAGATAGTATACCAAATGTGGTGGTTCTTAATTAAAAACTGTAGATTTTGCGAATGTTTTTATGACGGGGGCCCTTACCCCCCCCCCCCCGGGCTGCAACCCTTTCAAAAGATCGTCTAGCGTCTAAGTTAGAGTACCATGAGATAGTATACCAGATTTGGTTGTTCTGAATTGAAAACTGTAGTTTTTAAGAAAATTTTGTATGTATGGTCTCTGATCCCCCGGGCCTTTGCAACCCGTTCCAAAAACGGTCTACTGTCTAAGTTAAAGTACCATGAGATAGTATACTAAATTTGGTGGTTCTAAATTGAAAACTGTAGATTATACGAAAAAAAAAATTATTAGGGGGGGACCTCCCCCCGGGCTCCAACCCCTTCCAGAAACCGTGTAGCATCAAGTTAGATTACATGATAGTACACGAGATAGTACACGAGATTAAGTGGTTCTGAATTGAAAACTGTAGTTTTTAAGAAAATTTTGTGTCTGCGGGGCTCTGACCCCCGGGCCTTGACCCGTTCCAAAAACGGTCTACTGTCTAAGTTAGAGTACCATGTGATAGTATACCAAATTTGGTGGTTCTAAAATGGAAACTGTAGATTTTACGAAATTTTTAAAGGTAGGGGGTTGGCTCTGACCCACCCGGGCGCCTACCCTTTCCAAAAACCGTCTAGCGCCTAAGTTAGAGTTTCATGATACCAAATTTGATGGTTCTGAAATGAAAACTAGATTTCACGAAAATGTTGTATGTATGTGGGGGGGGATCATACCCTCCGGGCCCTGCCCCGTTCCAAAAACCGTCTAATATTTTTAGTGCCAAAGAAAAAGCGTAATATTATTATCCTGTCTGTGTGTCCAAACTTTATAAATTTGATTAGGGAGGAAGACGTTCGAAATCGTACGTTTTCCTGCATTCGTTTTGTATGTAACCAAAATCTGTAAACGCGACGAATTGACGTAGGCGACGAATTGAGGTAGTCGACGAATTGAGGTAGTCGACGAATTGACGCGCGACGAATCGTCGAAGTCGACGAATTGACGTATAACCCAATTTAACCTACAACACACTTATTATTTTTTCGGATTTGTTTCTAATAAAACACGCCAGAGTTCGTGCTAAGGCGTTTAGTGGCGGTTAAAATTAATTCCCCCACTTAATGTTTTTATTAATAAGATAAGGTTCGTTCAGTAAGCATATTGTATTCGCGCTAGAATAATGGGTTGTACTGGTTTACGTGTGCACATCCGACGACCTTAAAGCAGCTGTGGTAAAAGTACTCCCCAGACGATGTACCAAATGTTCCATTTTCCCCAGAATTTGAATATTGTGTGAAGCGAGCTAAAGAAAGTAAGCCTCGTGCTGTATTTAAAACTTATATATAAAGAAAAAAATACCGAAAATTCATTCATCACTGTAGTATTTGTCGAGAAAATTCATATTTTTCTTACAATGGAGTGCACGTAAAGATCTTTATTATCGTAAATGATTACACGACAGCTAAATAAAAAAAAATGCTTTTCGTATGTTCAAAATCAATGCGCGAATTTCGCAGCTCGGGATACATAGTAAAATTTTTGAGTATTTTTTTCCGGTAACAGCGCACACCTAACCTAAATGGGCACGCCACACCACTGATTCCCAATTTTTGGTATAAAATGGTTTGACCACAAAGGGTTGCTTTCTGCCTCTGATGTATTTGCAGAAAAACTTGAGCTTCTAAAATCTCGATTGAGGAAATTCTTTCACGTAGACAAACTTTTTCGGAATGATTTCTTCTTAAAATATTGATTCATTTTTTCTGCAGGGGGCGTAGAAATATATATCCTGTTTTGGTCAGTATCTCTGCTTCTAATGGTCTGATTTGAAAAATTCTTCTTTGTTGGACAGACTTTCCGGTGCGACACGTTTCTAATATAATTTCAAAATGTTCAAGTAATTCATTGACTTTCCGCCAGGGAGCGTAAAGGTAAATTGCGCTTTCCCCGATATCTCTGCTTCTAAAACTCCGATTAGAAAAATTCTTCCAGCACAGGATATAGCTGCTGACGGAAATGTTTTTGCTGTAATTTCTAATTTTTTATAAAATATGGTTTGGTCCCAGGGGGCGTAATTGGTAAATTCCTGCTTCCTAAGTATTTGCAGCAAAATCTGGGATTCTAAAACCGCGATTTAAAAATTTATTTCGTGGACTGATACCGCTCATACCGATAAACATTTGATAATGTTTTCTTCTTAAAATATTGCATGGTTTCTCTACCAGAGGGTGTAGAGTTCTATCTAATTTCTGTCAGTATCTCAGCCGCTAAATGTCGGATTTGAAAAATTCCTTCTTGGTTAGACAGCATTTCCGGTGTAAAATGTTTCTCATATAAATTCAAAATTTTCAAGTAATGCCTAGACTTTCCGCTAGAGCGCGTTAAGATAAATTGCGTTTTCCTCAATATATCTGCTTTTCAAACTCCGATTTTAAAATTACTTTGTGCACCGGACACCGCTCATGATAAGAAATGCTTTGCATATAATTTTTAATATTTGGTAAAAACGGTTTGGCTACCAGGTTGCGTAAAAATTAATTTCTGCGTCTGATGTATTTGCAGTAAAATCTGAGCTCCTGAAAACTCAATTCAAAAAAATTATTTCGTGGCCCCGTACCGCTCACATCAGAAAACCGTTTGAAAACATTTTCTTCTTAAAAGAATGAATGCTTTTGTCGCCAGGGGGCGCAGACGCTGATCTTATATTTGTCGATATCTCTGCTTCTACGAGCCCGATTTGAAAAATTCTTTCTTCGTTGGAGAGCGATTCCGCTGAGAATAGTTTCGCATATAATTTCAATTTTTTCTTAACACGCAAGTCTGTCACCGGATGGCGTCAGTTGACGTTTCAGTTTACAGCAATCTCTGCGGGATTAAAAACCCGACTGAAAAAATTCTTTCTTCGGTCAGATACGAATGTTTCCATACCGGTTCCGTTGATTTTGAATAGCTTTGGTAAATTTAATTCGCATCACAACGGATTCAATAAACCTGCTCATTACACCCGAACATTCGGGGTCATCTCTCTTGTTGCTTCTTTTGATAGTGAAAAAAATGTATGAAATATTTTAGATATCTGATGATATTTAGCTAAATCACAATGTTAAGTTATCGTATTTGTAATACAAAATCTATCGTGTTTTGCAGATGTTATGACCGGGAATGTTTCAAGCTTAAATGCATGCGTTCATTTGTAGTTCTTTATTTCAGAATGATAAAGTTCGAGCAGCATTTCAGTAAAATTAATTCCTAAATAATTAATATTTTCTGAAGAAGTGTAAATATATGAAGATTCCTTTTAATGTTGCAATAATTACATGTTTTCTTTCTATTTCTCAAACAACTTCTAAAAGCCATCATAAAAAAAGGGGGTTGCGGGAATCAGGACGTACGTTTTAGGGGAGGGGAGGTGTCACAAATTAGGCAAAATGAGCCATGGGGAGGGGGAGAGTCTAAAAGCAGCAAACAATCAAGGACGTACTTTATAGACGGCCCCATATTTTACGTAAATTTTGGGTTGTTAATATGTCTCCTTTTTTTGCGCGTTCTGTTTCCAATAGCGCTTTAAGCGCCAGGTAACAATAACTTAACATGCAAACTACAGTTGAAATACGTGGGTGAACCGTGTAGGAGAAATCTCGTGATCCATTCCAGACACATTAGGCACAAACTTTGCTGTGTAGCTTATTCCTCAGAAACTACAAGATTGCATTTCGATCTAAGAATCGTTTCCTGGACAAAAGCTTGACAAAGCCCTCTGTCCAGGATTAGTTCTTTGAGAGTTATCCTGTACAGATAATCTGTCAGATTCAAATTGACGGGACTAAGTTTCAGCTTTTGAAATTTGTTCTGTTTTCAACGTCTTGTTCCACATATGCAGCAAAGTATGTTGCTGGAGTTTTAAATATGAAAAACAGATATCGGATATCAAGGACACAATTTTAAAATATGTTCTTTGAACTTTATTCTTCAAATATTCCCTTTGGGAAACAACCTTCATGGTGTTTGTAATTTACATTTCTCCCAGGAGAAACCGGCAGTAGATATGCCAATAGAAGATTCTCATTGAAACTTTTGAAGGAAATTACCCGAAATACGAGCATAAGATTTCAGAAATGGAAAAAATCTGAAGAACAATATCGTAGGTTAATAACATAAGATTATTCCAATTACGTAAATTTATTTATGTTTGTTTGTTAAAGTACATTTGGTTCAAATAATTATTACTCTGCATGTTATTGGAGTACTTAAATATATTAAATCCTGATTTTAAAACTAACTTCTATAAAACATTTTTTTGTGGAAGAATAGTTTCCGTAAAGGCTTAAGTTGGAAAATTTTAGTAGTACTATAGATAACATTTTTTACGGAGTCATTCCACTCATGAAATTGATATCATAACCCCAACACCATTTCTTATTCTTTTTATGAGTAAATTAGCCGAAGTCACGAAAATTCCGAAAGTTTCATTTTTTTATTTATACACTAAGTGGCCACATTATTATGACCACCTGACAGTTTTAGGCAAATTAGCTTTGGATGCACACTGTTGCTGCCAGAGGGCGAGGCTAGTATAAAAAGGGAAAGCTTAGTGCTTGCGACAATAGTAGAAGTGATTATTGGGTAACGAGATGGGTAAAAACGCGATTTGACGGACTTTCAACGTGGCATGATTGTAAGAGCTCGAAGCCATGGAGCGAGCATCACCGAAACCGCCGCATTTGTGAAATGTTCCAGAGCAGTTGTTGTTAAAGTGTTTAAAGACCGGATTTTCAGCCAAAAATTGGATCTCTACGTGCAACGTGTGGTCGTCATCGACTAGTGACTTCTAGGGCGGAATGGAGAGTGTCCAGACTGGTAACAGACAACAGAAGGGCAACAATGCAGCAAATTACAGACCATATTAATCAAGTATCCCCTCAAATGATCTCTGCAGGCACTGTTCGCCGTACAGTGCATCAGATGGAATATGGCAGCCGAAGGCCTCTTCGAACACCTTTGCTGTCTGCAGTTAACAAGAGAAAACGTCTCCAGTTCGCACAGGAGCACAAGGATTGACAGTCGATAATTGAAAGCAAAAATTGTGGTCCGATGAATCACGTTTTCAGTTGCACCATGCCGATGGCCGAGTGGGAATTTGGCTAAAACAGCACCAAAGCATGGGCCCCAAGTTCATTGCTACAACCCTTCAATCTGGTGGAGGCAACGTTATCTTTTGGGGAATGTTTTAATGGCATGCTTTGGGCCCTATAATTCGTGTTGATCAACATCTGACTGGCACATCATATCTAAACATCGTTGCTGGCCAAGTGCATCCTGTCATGTGCATGGTTTATCCCAAAGGCGATGGCTACCTTCAACAACATAATGCGTCCTGCCATATTGCTCGTACTGTACAGGATTGGTTTCAGGAACAAGCCGGTGAGTTTAGTGCGCTTAGGTGGCTCCCACAATCTCCAGATCTCAACCCCAATAAGAATTTGTGCGATGAAGTTGAACGAGCAATCAGACATCTGGAACCACAACCCTGCAACCTCACACTCCGGGAAAGTGCTATTCATCAAGCAGGGTCTCAGATTCAAGAAACTACCTATCAACATCTCGTGGAGTCCATGCCACGAAGAATCGACGCAGTATTAAAGGCAAAAGGTGGCCCAACGAAGTACCGAGGGGATGGTCATAATAAAATGGCCACACAGTGTATACAGGGTGCATAGGAAAGTCCCTTTAGCCTGGAATAACTTGCGAACGGAGAGATATACTGTTATGCAAGTGAGAAAGCGGTACAGTAAAGCGAATGCGCCCGATCGAATGTAACCAATAGCAGCATCCCTAGTGGCGAAATGCGGAAGTTAGCCATTGCAAAACGAAAAGCGATAGAGTAAAATTTCATTTACAAAGTTGTAGAGCATCAGTTAATTAGTACAAAACGACATTGTTTCACACGGATAAGATAAACTGTCGCCTGAATACCCTAAAATGTCCGAAATCGATGCGTGACCTTTTGTGTGAACGTTTGAAGGGAACAGGTATAGTTATGAGCAAGTACACACAATTTATTACACAAATGCGTACTTATGTCAATACAGTTTGATGACGTCAGACAAAACAAAAACAAAAGGGGCAAACTAGCGCATAGTGATAAAAATTTAATGTCGAGTATATTGGAAGAGTTCGCCATTGCCCACGATACACACTTGTATTCGTGAAAGTAACTCTGCATGCACATTCCTCAGCATGGTAGGTGTCACACAGTATATTGTAAGCATCTGTAACACGATGACGTAGATTCAGGAGACTTGTAGGCGCTGTTGCATTCACCTGATTTTTACGTAATCCCAGAAATCCAAGCTCGCCATTTTCACACAGCGTACGCAGACCTAAACTACTTATCAGGGTACATCCTGCTACTGGTTTTTATATCGTAGGTATGGTACAACGTCACAATCTGCATTTAAGTACGGCTACATTTGCGAAATGTGAATATGCAGATCCGAATCTTTGCCCATCGGATTCGCACACTGTACGGTATTCAGGCGACAATTTATCTTATACCTGTGAAACAAATGTCGTTTTGTACTATTCGATTGATGCTCTACAACTTTGTAATATGGAGAATTTCCTTTATCTCTTTTCGTTTTCGATTTGCAATGGCTAACTTCCGCATTTCGCCACTAGTGGCACTGCTTTTGAATGCTTTCGATCGGGCGTAATCACTTTACTCTACCGTTATCTCACTCGTATAACTAGACCTCTCTCCGTTCGCAAGTTATTCCAGGCTAAAAGGATTTTCCTATACACCCTGTATACATACACTGGTGAGCAAAAATTAAGGACGAAGAGGAGAAATTAGCTTAACAGCGGAACGAGCGGGCATAACGGACCAAAGGACCACTCAGGAGATAGACTAGGGTCCGGTACGATAGGGCATTCACATATATGCAGCATGACGTAGTTGGGGGGAGTGTCCGAAGCGTATAAAGCACACGGGCGGTGTACGCTCAGCAATTCGGTGAAAGCAATTGCACGGTGTACATCGGTTTCAACAACGTCGAGTTGCTGCCACCGTGTGATATGGCCAACAGGCAATCCAGTAGATGACATCTGGATGACTTTAAACGAGGTCGCGTCATTGGGAAGTTGGAAGAAGGTCGAAGTGTGGCTAGTGTGGCCAAATGAGTCCGGGATCGCTCACAGCACCGTTTCACGAGCTTTGAGAACATTTCAACCGACAGGAACAGCTGTCCGAGAGTTTAGCAGTGGTCGTCCACGAGCAACCACGACGGCGGACGAACGGTATATTTTCCTACAGGCAAGAAGAGACAGACGGCAGACAGCGGGAGAAATTGCAAGGCACATGCAACAGACAACTGGACGTCCGTTATGGCGTTTTACCGTGGCCAGGAGGATGCACTAAGTGGTCAATTTGCACAACGGCCAGTACGGTGTGTGCCATTAAGGCCTGCTCATCGGAGACGGCGGTTTCTGTGGTGCCAGGAACACAAGAACTAGACACATCAGCAATGGGGTCAAGTCTCTTTAGTGATGAGAGCCGATTTAGTCTGATGGGCGATTCTGGACGTATACACATCTGGAGAGAGCAGGGAACACGCAATGACACCTCCAACATCATCGAAAGGGAACGGTTTGAAGGTGGCGGAGTTCTCGTTTGGGGTGGTATCATGCTTGGTAGCCTTACTGACCTCACATCTTCCAAGGAGCTTCAGTCACTTGTGTCCGCTATTGTACCGAGGTTCTCCTACCTCACGTGCTTCTGATTAGAGGTGCTGTGGGTCCTGAGTTCCCCTTCATGCACGACAACGCTACACTTCATCGTACAGTGGCTGTCGCAGAGCTGTTGGGGAGTAAAGATATTCAACGCATGGATTGGCTCGCAAGGTTCCCGGACCTAAATCCAATCGAACACGTGTGGGACCTTCTCGGGAGACTCTTGGCAGCACGTCACTAGCCTCCAGCAACGATTCCGCAGCTGCGATTGGCGTTACAAGAGGAATGGACCGCGATGCCTCAACAGCTCCTTGACAACCTCAAGGAGCTGGAGTATGGACAGACGTTGTAAATCCTGCAACGCAGTCAAGGGTGATTATATCCCATACTAAAGACTGGATTTTTCTTGGCAGCCGCCTGTCACATGGACGTTTCTGTCTTCTTTCCAGTTGTGCTCGAAGCTACCTTTTCAATAAAGTCCCTTTGTATCCCTTGTTTGGACGGTTTTGCGCACTTGTCCCATATTCGTACATCGTGGGGATCTTATGGTATGATTTGAGTCGCTGTGGAGCAAGTTCTGCACGACGTTACATTCGAAAAACCGTCTCGCCCTAAATTTTTGCACGCCAGTGTATATAAATAAGAAATGAATATTTATACTAAATATTTATGTTTCGTTCATTTTGTTTATTTATTTATATATATACATATATAAATATAAAAATCATTATTTATACTAAATATTCATGTTTCCTTTGCGTGTGGGACAGTCGCGCTAAAGAGAAACATTTCCATGTAAGAAGGTGGCCTTTCCGACAGTCTCTGAAGCCTGGTGTTAAGAATGTAGTTAACGAACATCTTGTACCAGCAGCAGACGTACTTCTCACACCACTGAGCATCAAACTCGGATTGATAAATTTTTTTGTTAAAGCTTTGAACCGAAATAGTAAGGCATTTATGTTCATCCGATATTTCTTCCCTTCCGTATCGAATGTTAAAATAAAGGAGAAAGTATTTTTTGGTCTTGGCATTCGGAAGCTCTTGTAAAATGACGATTTTTGATAGCCTTCTTAAGAAACTAGAAAAGAAAGCATGGCAGGCATTCCAGGATGCTGTGCAAAATTTCCTTGCAAATACTAAAGCTGCAAACTATAAGAGCATAGTAATTATTTGAATTTTATTAGGATTATTGTATAAACGAATAAAGGAGAATAAGTATGAAAATTTAATTCTGATGAACACTGCGTGTCACGCAGTTCAAACAAGAAAGAGAAGTGCATTTTTGTTACCAGTGTCTAATACTTTTACCCAACGAAGAATAATTGATTACCAGGAATTGGGATTAATTGAATGTCCTACTTTATCAACAAACACATATTAATAATTATAATTATTTTCGAAAGCAACTAAAAAAATATTTGCTAACAAACTAAAATATAAAATTTAATAGTAGAAAATTATTAATCAGACCACATATGCTTAAATTTTATATGTGCCGGACATTTGGATTTCCTGACACATCGTCCCAGATGCAGGAAAGAATGCGGATACGAATTCTGGTGTAGCTTGGTCCTTGTGTCAATCTAACAGCCACTACATACACTGACGGAAAAAAGTCCCAACAACACGAAAAAATAGTTGTAGAGGAATGAAATGGCGGCAATACATTTGTATAGGTAACATATTTAATCGATTAAGGTTTCAAGATCACAGCTTAATGTAAGTGCGAGAAGAGCCATTTTAAATGTGAAATGCTGGTACATTAATAACCGGTGTAACTGCCAGAATGTTTAATGCAAGCTCGCAAACGTTCATCCATTGTGTCGTACAAGTGCTGGATGTCAGTTTGTGGGATGGAGTTCAATGCCTGTTGCACTTGGTCGGTCAATACAGGGACGGTTAATGCTGGTTGGGGGTGACGCTGGAGTTGTCCTCCAATGATGTCCCATACGTGCTGGATTGGAGAAAGATTTGGTGATTTAGCAGGCCACGGCAACATGTCGACACTCTGTAGAGCATGTTGGGTTACAACAGCGGTATTGGGGCGAGCGTTATCCTGTTGGAAAACACCCCTGGAATGCTGTTTATGAAATGCAGCACAACAGGTTGAATTACCAGACCGACGCACAACTGTGCCGTCAGGGTGCGTGGGATAACCACGAGAGTGCTGCTTCTGTCATAGAAATTGCTCCCCAGACCATAACTCCAGGTGTTGGTCCAGTGTGTCTCAGCCGCAGACAGGTTGGTTGCAGGCGCTCACCTGGCCTCCTTATAACCAACACACGGCCATCACTGGCACCCAGGCAGAACCGGCTTTTATCAGAAAACACAACAGATTTCAACTCCGTCCTCCAATGAGCTCTAGCTTGACACCAGTGACGTCGCAAACGGCAGTGGTTTGGAGTAAGTGGAATGCACGCTACAGGGCGTATGGCACGGAGCTGTCCTTCAAGTAACCGATTTGTAACAGTTCGTTGTGTCACTGTGGTGGCAACTGCAGCTCGAATTGCTACCGCAGACGCAGTACGATGCGCCACGGCCATACGCCGTACACGGTGGTCTTCCCTCTCAGTAGTGCCACGTGGCCAGCCGGAACCCGGTCTTCTTGAGGCAGTACCTTCCATTGACCACCGCTGCCAACAATCATGCACAATGGCTACATTCCTGCCAAGTCGTTGTGCAATATTGTGCGAAAGAAAATCCACCTTCTCGTAGCCTTATTACACGACCTCGTTCAAACTCCGTGAGTTTTTGATAATGGCTTCTTCGTCTTCTTAAAGGCATTCTTGACTAGCATCAACACACTGCGTCGAATGTCAACGATAACTAACGCTCACGAACGTTACTGCGCGTATTTACAGCAAACCTGTTTTGCCTGTTCCGAGGGGCGCTACTAGCGCCACACGTATGCGCCGAGCGCGAAATTTGCGTAGATGTCATCTTACAGATGTACTCTCACCGCCTACTAACTGTCGTTTATCTAACACAACCCCTTCTTGGTGTTGGAATTTTTTTTTCTGTCAGTGTATTTTCCCTGGAACGACAAATTAGGGTACGGGCAATTTTTTCTAATCCATCCAGCTGCTCGCGGTTTTCGTTCAACCACCAAGAAAAAAATTGCATTTTTGTGCAAAGATGCCGTAAAACAAAAAGTTACAGAACGCTTTGGCGAGCGTTTTCCAAAAATACCAGGAATGTTTGATTCGAAACTAACCGTTCTGTCTTTTCAATATCATACATATTTATAGTTTTTGATAAATTACTGAATAAAAATTATATTTAAAATTCCATTAATGATTCATCTTTAAGAATAATCTTTAAAATCAACAAGGAACGATATAATTCGAAGTACCGGCTCTTCAACATCTATTGAGTGTCCAAATATAAATATAATTACCAGTCCATTTCATTTACGTTAATGTCAAGCATTAACTTCTGTAAGTGTGATTTGAGTAGTAATGGTTTGGAACCTTTTGTTCGTAAATGTCGTAATTCTATTTATTTCTCGTGTAAAAGTTTAGCATATTATTAATTAACTAAAGTTTTGGCCTATATCCAAAGCAATTCCACAGACATATATAACAGCATATTAAATTGGTAAATTACGCACTATCTTACAATGCTGCAAAACAATAAGTAAACAGCAAAGGATTTAATAATATACTTTTCTCACATCAAAATCGGAAAACTCATCAACACTTCCCAAGTGTACTGTTCAAATCAGATAGATCGTTTTTATTAGAGCACGTTATTCTGGATGACATTATCCCAATAGTGCCACTCGATCATAGAATATCATGTGTGACTGTCATTATTTTATTTCCACAAATCTTTCCTTTTTTCGTCTGTCTAATCAGAATTTGCACACCTGTCGAATGATTTGATCACAACTGGATTTGAACTAGCTTAAAATACTTGGTAATAAAATTATATGAGAATATGAAGTCACGATGCGCATTCGGAAATTTATTTTTGTGGTACGGTGTTTGACACTCTTTAAGTTTCAAGTGTTTCACTTTTCTGAAATAACCTATTTAAAGACTTTGTTTTGTGGTGCATGCAGTGTTTGAACTTCCGAGTTCAAAATTATTCGTAGGACAAATAAACAATCTTATTTTTTAAGCAGTTTTTTCATGTTCGAGAATTCTTTTGTTGTTAAATGTATTTCTAACTAAACTGCTATTACAATTTGTTATACTCTGCTACACGATGATTAATGTAATTTTCATCTGCAATTACACTCTCTCTTCATAGAGCCTAAATTTTCCGTGGGCCTTGTAAGAATTCACGAAAAATTCAACGGACATTTTTTTCTATTTTAACTTCAACTTTCTTTTTAATTTCGTTTCAGCGATCATCAGTGCTGTAACAGGGACTTCATTGTGATCGAAATCTCAGTATCCTTGATAAAAGAACGTTTGAGATTCTTCCCACTCCACTGATTTTTCCGCATATCAGAATACACAGCGATAGTATGAGAAAAAATAATTTTACGGTATGCATAGGCATGGCCTTGCCACAGCGACACCAAAGCCACTTTATTAGTTTTCCAAAACATTTGCTATAATTGGCAGAACACTGCCTTCTGCAAACATTTTAAGATTCAAAGTGTTTGTGCAATAGTACCATACAATTAACTTATAAAATTATATTTTCCCACTAAATACCGTAAACTTAATGTTGTCTTGGATTTGTAGTTATAAAAATTTGTGGTATTATGAAAAAATTGCATTAAAAAATGCTCTACAGATGTACACCGTTTTCACCGGCAAGGAACTGTACTTTTCGTACGAGTACATAGAATTCAAAAGGATTTAAATACCATTCCGGAACTTCAAAATCAATAAGAAACTCCTTCGATCTACATATATAAATAATGGAAAAGAGTTAGAATAGAAATTGAAAACCCACGCTACAAACAATTGCAAATTAATTAATTGATTACGCCAATTACAAAATCCCCTTTTAAGGAAAGATAACACGAAGAAAAAAATGCATGTACAAAAAGCAGTACACGTTTCTTTATTTTATTTTCTTGCATTGGTTTTTGTTCAAATTAATTCGTAAAAAGCTTGCTTCCGTTTACCGCCATTTTATTTTATAAATTTGAGAGTTAGAGCAGGCGTAAACACGCGGGGAAATCTTTGAAGTGGTATGCCATATTTTGAAAATTTACGTGCTAAAATGCAATTTTTCTTTTTTACACGTACATTTACAAATATATATTCACTCCTTTTTGAACAGCAATTATGCTTTTGTTCTCCACATTGTGAAATATTAAAGATTATTTCGATTTATTTTAAATTTATTCATTAGGTTTTTACGTTAGCACTTCTAGAGCGACCAATTGTGACAACATGTATTTGTAAATTTGTTGATAGTTTAATTTAGGTAATGTAAAAATAGTATATCTTTTGAAGAATAAGTTAACTAAAATGCTATATGAAGTTTTGCTTTAAATGGAGGAATCCGCTCATTACGTTCTCGAAGGGTGAGTTAGTTACGTCTATCGGGACCGATTTACGTGTTGTTCCTCCTTTTAAGTAGCGTGCGCTGTTCTTTCGCAACTTTTTCTGCCAGATCCATAAACTTTTCCAACGCAAAGATACGTCTACGAAATCCTCACTCTTCGTAAGATACAAATCTACATATCATGTTTTATGAGTTGTGAGATTTCATGAATTTTACGGTTGTGAATGCGTTTATGTTATCCTTAGGTAGTGCACAACAGACAAATAAACCTAACGACAGAACCCAAACAAATGAAACATTAAATAAAATTAACAACCCTATGGTTTAGCACACGCAGTTTGCAAAAACAATTCAGACTGAAGTAACAACTGTTGAGTTACTAAGTTGGGTAGTCGAATATAGCTTCAAAGATAAAAGAACAGGTATTTGATTTTGGAATACTTGTAGAACAACTAGAAAAAAAAACGACATCGAAATATTTTTAATTTTTGAATATTTGTGCACCTTTTGCCCTGATGAAATTCATAATTGTTATTATAGAAATTGTAGATTTAGAATCAAAACAAACTATCTGAGTATAAATAATCCACGTATTACTTGAAATACGAATGCAGATGCATTCCGACATGTATCAATTTCCAAGTGATATACAGAAACAGTGTCTGAGAGAAAAGAAATAGGACCAAAGAAATTCGGCTTCATTCACATATACTGGCAAACCGTTGAATAAAGACCTAGGGAAAAATTTAAACAATGACATTCAGACATATATTATTTTCTAAGCTTTTAGCTGTTGATGGACAAGCATTTGTTTTTACAGAGTTTATAAATCTAGATGAACAGCATTCTCACCAAAATGCATTTTAGAGCCTCCAATACCTTAGACTTAGTTTTGATGACGACACATAATTGTTTTGTACGCTTGGGGTTTCAATGACCTTGGTAAGCAAATTGGATGGGATATAAGCAGTCGTCAGTCCCTAGTTTAGCACCACTGGTTTTAGGGAAGACTGAACACCAGTGTCGTAGGACAAATATTACATCCAACCTCAACAGGTTTTGAGCGGGGACCAGTGTTGGACGGCTGCTTAGAAGCATTTAGACCATTGGTGGACAGCGGCTTTTCTCAATATTTCTGACCCCAACTTCAGTGCTGTTAAATTGGGTTGGGTAAAGGATAGTTTGTTTTGGTTGAGTTTCAAAATTGACGAAAACCTGGAATTTTCGGTAAAGCATGTTATTCTACATAAGGTATTTATGCAAAAATTATAGATATTTGTAATTTCTAAATTCGTTCTAATTTTTTTAAAAGAGTAAAATAGTTTTAATCTAACAAATCTATTGCTCAAATTGTTCTTACTGTGGTATCAACATCACTTTAATACTGGAGAATGTTCCAGCTATATTCTGTGCAAAATTCACCATAACCCAAAACATCATAAAATCATTACCGTTATCCCCTTCTCATAGAAAATCCCTATATGGATAAGAATCAATCAGTACCTTGAAGAAAGTTTGAAATTATTGGATCAAGGTAAAATCACGATATTGTGCTCCCTAATATAATTGAAATGCTCAGCGGAAATGTCTCCTTGAAAGGCCAAAAAGCAGTGAGCAATACAAAGAGCAAAATCCTAGTTTAAGGCTCAGCAAATAATTTGGGAAAGTGGCATAAGTGTCAGTTGTTCCGAGCTTTCTTATATTGTTACTTTTTCACTACTGCAAGTTTAATACCTGATATTTGTTTCACTTTCGTTCAATAAATATGACTAGATATCAAGTGAAAAGTGAAACACATGTGGAAACTTTTTGGGGAAAAAAGCTTTCCCGAAAAGTACCATTTCATTATGTACATAACGATCTCTTTCTTTACAGGGAATATGGGGTATTTCTTGTATTTATTTTTTCTGTGAGTTCCCTCTGAGAAAACTTACTCATTTTTTTCAGATAAGACGCTAGATGATGTTCAAACATTTTGTTAGACCTTCTTGTAATTTCATAAGCTAATTTAGAAGAGATGTATTAGTTATCCCAATAACAAACTCATTGTAATATAAAAGAGATGAGAGACAATGTAAATATCTCGAATTAAACTAATCTTTTATAACATCCGTCACAGTAACTTGTCTCTCGGAGGTGCTCGGCAGGTTCATGTTACTGGTTATATCATATAGGAAATTATTGCTTGTGCGACTGTTTGGCAATAAGCAAAGTCCACTGTCCCTCCGTCATCTTTATTAATTGAAAAGCGGATGTACAAAATTTTTCTTTTGACTTTTTAGATCACTTTCTTTTAACTTTTTAGATCGTCTCTTCTTCTAAGCATGTCATTTATATTTATTATCAGTGAACTTATGTGTGACAAAATATTAAAAGTTGTTTCACTTTTGAACTGCTCAGCTATGTACAACGCTGAACCAACTCCCAAAAATTCTGAAACACAGAAAAAACAATAACTTTAACTTCGAATTGTTGGACTAGTAATGCAGGCATTCGAAATTTCAGAACTCTGTGAATCGTTGTTTAACTTCCGAAAGCAGGTTTTGTGGAATTAAGCCACAAACTCTAAATTCATAGCTCCTGTGATTCCGTAAATTCATTTTCAAATATGATCAGATAATTTAGTTCCGAAAGAAGGCAACTGAATTTGTTATGGCTTACAAAAATACATTTCTTCAGATGTTTTGGCTTTGTACTAACATACTCCGCTGCTTCATTTCGAAGAAGGTTGTTTAAAAAAAACTAAAAAGTTAAACCTCGCTGACCGCAAAAAGTGAGACACTTATAAATACTCTTTCTTCATTATTTCCAAATTGCAAGTCAAGATACGGCACGCTTAACAGGATCATCAACGTTTAAGTGAAAAAAATTGTATTGCTTAGGGTTCATGGCCAAAGATAAAAAAGGGAGCGTTTTAGGTAAACGAACAAAAGTTTATTACCAAAAGACAACATCCAAATGTTTCTTTTTAAAATTTGGTATCACAGAAGATCTTCAATACTTTCTTATAATCCCAGTGTCCTAAACAATACCAACTTACAACATTAAATACATATTATGAATATAGCATGTTACAGAAATTGCTGTAATTTGTAAGTAAAGTTTTATTTTCTAAACAGATTCCGCAGGCATTTTGATAGGTAATTCGGGCAAAGAAAGGGGAACAGTTTTGAAATGGTTGTCAGAAAATATATGAAGCTTTTGTAGTTTTTTTTCCAAGTACCACGAAATACAGAATTCGCCAAAACTGGTCTCTAAGAAGTTTATATTCGTTTACAAAGGCCAAAAGAAATTTATTAACGGTTAATAATTTGAAAAAAATAAATTATAAATATTATTAGATAAAATTTTCTTTTGCTTTTATTATTTTTGTCATTTTTTATTAAACACTGTCCTTGGTGGGTACACGAAAATTTATTTGTAAATATTATTTTGAAAATTAACCTGTAAGCAGTAACAAACTTGAATCATTATTACAAGCTAATCTCCCCGCACGGGAATAACTGGTTTTCCAGTTATTTGGGGAGCGGCGCCCCCACGGCCCGAGCTGACCTTGTGACTGGTCAACATCTGATGTCATGCCACCGCTTGTTTTTTATTTTGGTGCTGATGGTGTATGCAGGGACGGCTGTTCATCCAGCTGTTATGGAGTCGCGGCCCCACGATCCCGAGCTGGTCTTGTGTCTCGCTTTTTCGTTTTTATTAATTTTCTCCACTGGCTAGTTGCCCGTGTTGTATACTTTACCTAATCGCTACCACGTTATGTACTAACACCCCGGTCTTGTGGTTTTGTTACCCTCCACCACTAACTGTTTAATATTAACCGCTCAGTTCGTAGGTTGCTGAGATTTCGTTTAGGTTCCCTTCCAGGATTTGTCTTCTTTAGATTTCTTTTTTTCCTTTTAGCTGGTTTGGGTGCTAGACCTACATGCATGTTTGCCGCGTGCGGAGACCCGTGAGGCGGAAATGGGATGTCTGGCGGCTGAGGTCGCAGGTGACCGGATAAGTGCCTCCTGTGTACCAACACTCCTCTTGGACCCCGGCTTCGCTGTAAACGGGAGGCTAGAGACTAACCCACCTCTAGTCAGAAGTCTTGTACCAAGTTGTGTGCAGGGCTTTAGCGGCTTTTTTGTCGTATAGCACGGCAGGGTGAGCCCGGGGGCTGTGGGATCATGCCAAAGGCGTTGGCATGACGGTACCCGGAGGCCGAAGTGTCCGCCGAGTGCGTGTGATCACAGCCAACGGACTATATCTGCGACGTATAAGCTCCAGAACTGTGTCCAGCGTCATTTTCTTGGCTTGCAGACCTCCAGTTCTCCCTTGTAGGGCTCGGTGGTGGGTGGAGTAGTCTGCAGACGAATCTTCCTCCTTTTTTCCATGGGTAAACACAAAAAACAAAACTCCAAATTTAAGTCACCTGAGAAAATGATAGTTGACAACGACTCTCCTTCGTCTTCTCAACCTACCAAGTCTCATACCCTTAAACGGTCTTTAGACCTTGACCTGGACCAAGAATGTGGAACCTCTTCTTCGGCGGCTGTACCAGTTGCTCCGAAGCGTCGTCTCCCCTCGATTGCTGTGACTATGCATGCTACTCACTTACTTGTAGAATCTATCGATCCGCATGAGAGACTGTCCACCAGATCTCCCTTTTTCATTTCTAAAGCTTTGGACGCTGCGGTTGGCCCCTTGAAGTCTGTGAGGAAGCTTCGCTCTGGGGACCTGCTTGTCCAAACTTGCAGTGTTTCTCAGAGTAACACTTTTCTGCACCTCACTAGTCTTCAAGGCATTCCTGTAAAAGTGGCACCTCACCCGTTTCTTAACACCCCTCGGGGTGTTATTTCGGAGTTTGATCTCTTGCCATGCAGTGAGGACGAATTGGAGACTAAACTTGCAGATCAGGGTGTTATTGCTGCACGTCGTATGATTTTCCGGCGCGATGGTTCTTTGATTAAGTCAAAAAATGTCATCTTGACTTTTAACTCCCCGAAAGTTCCGACCAAAATCAAGGCTGGCTACTTGGTCTGTGGAGTTCGCCCGTACATTCCCAGTCCTCTGCGCTGTTTCAGGTGCCAGAGGTACGGGCATTCACAACGTTTCTGTAAGAGTTCCGCTCGTTGCGCAAATTGTGGCTCCAGTGAACATGACGGGGAAGGTTGCACTTCTGCGGCCAGCTGTGTTAACTGCGGTGAGGCCCATGCAGCTTACTCCCGCAACTGTATGAAATGGAAGGACGAGATGGCGATCCAGCGCCTCAAGACCCTGGAGGGACTCTCGTACCCTGCTGCCAAGGCCAAGTTGGGTATTCCCACCAACCGACAGCGTACTTTTGCCGCAGTAGTTCAGTCTCTGCCACAACCCGTGCAGCCCTTTGTTCCGCGCCCTGTAGCTCTCGCCGCACTTGCCAGGCGATCTACAGCTGAACAAGCGACACAGGAGGATTTCCCCGAGCTCCAGCCTTTTCGAATAGCTGAGTCTGCGCCTTCTCTTTCGAAGACGACCGACTCTTGCAGTTCTCAGCAGAAAGCCTGCACGTGCGGAAGACCCGGCCCTCAATCCGCAAAGGTGTGCAGTGTCCATCCAACTGTCGCGGTCCGCCTGACCAACATTGCACCTGTCTCGGACTCAGCGAGGTCCCCACCCTCAACCAACATTATCGAGGAACATCGGGGGGAGGAGAGTGACAGTTCGTCCCCAGCCTCTACCAACATTGCAGAGGAACATGAGGGGGAGGATAGTGACAGTTCGTCCTCGCCCTCGGCCAGCATTACATTGGAGTGTGTGGGGGAGGAGAGTGACTCATCCTATGTGTAGTTGTGTTCGATTTCGTAATGTGTTTTATCATTCTCATTCCTCAGTTTTACTTAATCGGCTTGTTTCTCACCATTGTACCATGTTTTTCATACTGTTTGTTTCATTGTCTTTTTTGGCCTTTCCTTTGTACTCATGGTTCGGTTTTACTTGGTCAGCCAGATTTTGCGATTTATGCCCCGTTTTTTAATATTGTCTGTTTGTCTTGTGTCTGGCGCTCTTTGGTCAACCATGGCCCTTGCGCCAATAAAATCTAATAACCAACCAACCAACCAACAAGCTAATCCCGAAGCAATGGAAACATTTTTATGTAAAGTTGAAAATGTCATGTAGAAACATATAAGAAAATTAATGTTGTCTGAATTCATTATATATGTGTTCCCGTAACTTCCGCGAGATAACATTTATTGCTCTGAAAACTTAGGCTTCGTCGTAGCTTTTTGCTAAATGAGAGAAGAAAAACTGGAGCTTCCGCATAATTAATGGCTTTTGAATACGACTTTGGGCAACTGTTTGCTCCTTCACTTTCTACACCCGCATCAGCAGCTTCTAACGAATGAATTTCCACCACGACATCCTCTATAGTAAGGATGCCACGATGAACCGGCTTTTCAATGCGCTGATGAAATGGGTAGTGTCCATATATCAAGCAAACGTTCATGGTTTTTCTTTCGAATTTCCTTGTCCACTCTCTAACATGGACTGAAAGATTACCCGATGGCATCCATGGTTTCTTGTAGGATTTGTAAACAGGAGGACGTCGACATTTGTAATACACTGTGATTTTGAGGATATTTCTGCCATTATAACATTTTTCTCGTATCCTTTCTCTAGACATGATTGTGCATCCTTATACAGATCTTTCTTTACATGTTCCTCCGGTATAATTCTCGCTTTTAATATCATAATCTGAGTAGAAATCAGATTATAAAAGACTCCTGCTTCCTCCGCCTTATAAATGTTATCATGATTCGCATTTCTCCGATATCCGGCCACACTGTATTCAGCCACATTCAAGTTTCTTTCACATCCAAAGATGATACTTTTCCAAAAACAAATTTCTGAGCGAACATTGTGTCGAGTTTGTAAAAGGGAAGCCACTCATACATTGGATCATGAAAAATCTTCATTGAATAGCTGAACCGCGAATGCATCCACTTCAAATTGTATAATGAGCCCATTTATCGGAAAGGTACACTTCTGCTGATTCAAATACAAATTCTAATTAACCCTCATGCAAGTCAACTTTCTCTTGTTTTTCTAATGTCTTGTTATCAGTAACATTGCGTTCCAAAATGTGCATCAAGTTTCCTTATTTTGAACAGTGTGAAAACAATCGGATAGCAATTGTAACACTTTTCAACATTTTAGCTCATTGCAACACTTTTTTCACCGTTTTCTGGCTCTCTGATGATGGCTTCTTTGTAATTTGCGGATAACACTTTTCTTTAACACGTTTTGTCATTAATAGACGTTCAGGATTTCCTCCTGGACGATTATATGAGACTGACAGAAGTTTAGCTACACAGATGAAGCAAAACCTCACGGATTTTATGAATGAAATGTTCATTTGGAAGGTGATATTTGCAAATGTCACGATTCCAGGAATTGTTATATCCTGTATCATCTAAGATGAGATATCCTTGCCACTCTCCCCACATCCCTTTTCTACAATTGGTGCTCAGAAATCCACTTTTTCCATTTGCCTATCAGCAAGTCGCCACTTTTCAACTCTGCTAATGTGATACTTAGAAGTTTGAAAAAATTCTACTAATGCAATTCTCCTAAGGACGCAGAAAGCCTGCTGATGAGATAGCATCAAGGCAACAGAATGTTCTTCTTGTGGTTGCAGAGAAAGTCTCTTGCACAATTCGCATGTAGAGCGTTTGGCATTCTCCACAGATTTGCATCACATGGTCCACTAAAACGCAAAGATTCCTCTGCACGGTTGAAATATCAACCTGTATGCCCCCATTTCTATTTTTCATTCCATGACAGTGTGCTGCAGGTTCTCTCTGCATCTTCAAATATGGAATTTCATTAAATTCTTTTTTTACTTTGCGTGTTAAAAGGTTTCATCTCACCTTTTTTCTCATTTGATGAATTTGCGATTTTATCAGATTTTATTCGCTAAAAACGACCACTGTAGCTTTGATTTAACATTACTCCATTCAAAAGTACATAAAGAACCCGTACTCAGCGAGATCTAGGATTTAAAGAGGAAAACTGTTACTTCTGTTTAGTATAAAGCAAATACCTGTGAAAATTCGTGAACTGCCTCTTTCAGAATAGACGAACCGGATTTTTCTGCATGTATTGCATTACACAATAGTCCAACCACTGACTGATATACTTTCCCCAACTCACTTGTCAGTGCAGTTTTGGAAAGACAAGATTTGTTTTTGCTTTAAAATCTCTTTGAGGAGAAACAAAGGTCCTGACATCTCCAAGTTCCTGGAGATAATTTAAATGTTTGTCCAGATCTTCAAACGAGACTAACATACCACTACACCAGTGTAGTCAGTGGTCTTCAAGCTTTTTATGACCACGTTTGCTTCAAAACAACCTCGCTGCTCGCCGTCGGTTGTTATGACTACCACTGGGCCTAATCCACAAATGTAAGCGCTTGCAATTGGGCTAAAAACACAAAATAATGGTGTGATGAATGGCAGCGCATAAGATTTTCCAAAGAGTCTCTGTTAATGTCTAATGAAAGATGTATCGTTGTATAGCGATACCATGCTCACACGGTAGAAAGATACTGTAGAGCATGCAAATGTCTGCTGGAAGCATACATTATGGAACGTCATACTGCCCCAACACCATACTGTCTGCTGTGGGGTGATGTTGGGTGCATATACGTTTACGCCGCCTTTGTATTATACGAACATTGAGCAGCCAGCGGTACATCACGGAAGTGGAGCAGACTGAAGTGCTGTCATATAGGCAGTCGGTATGAGGTGCAACCTAAATCAAGGCAAGGGCCGATAATGTTTGTTAAGGAATATCTTGCAGCTTCTGGATGCCATACATGTGCTTTGTCTTTCTTGGACAGCTCGTATGGCTGATTTGTCGTTCAATCAAGAAGTGTTGAAAAAAATCGGCTTACCCTGGAAACGATACAAACTACCGCCCGTTACCCAAGATGACCCTTGGGTACGAATCAAAATAGCACAGAGAGACCTTCTGCAGTTTGACATTCCGAACACCTACCAGTCTAATGTATGCTGTTTACGAACAGTTATCGTCACTTGTGGAGTGTACCCAAAGTTGTGAGTAGTGTGTGTTACACATCACTCACAGTCTGCACTTAAGATACATATGTATCATATGTATAAATTTCACTTCAATACCTCATTTCTTTTCTAATGTTGCATTTTCAACATGCAGCAGTGTATTTTGAAATATATAACAGATTGAAATAATTGGTTTTCATAGCCATGAACATTGTAGGAAGGAAAGTAGGTTGTTTATAAATTCGAAACAGTAGGAATATGCTATTTTTGAGTCTTCGGAATAGAGATTAGCAAGAAGCGAGTGTTGCCTAAGAACGTTTTCGGGACTTCCTGTGAAAATAAATCCGGACTTGAAAAATGACTGGAAATTCCGAATTTCGAAGATCAAGATAATGTGCCCTAGAGATAATTCCTGCAATACAGCGAAGAGCCTGAAGTAAAGGATGATCATCTATTGCTTTTATGACACTAAATGCAGTTTTCTGCGTAGGCATTGGTCTCAAAGGTATTGGACACTCCTCATTTCTGCTGGTTTAATAAATGCCAAAGTAAGGACATTATCCTGTTGAGTTGCCTGCGTGAGCGCAATTTCAGAAAATGGCTGAAATGTCTTAAAGGAATGGATGGAGGGTGATATCTTTCTCTACGGCTTTCGTTACGTTTGAGAATCGATGAGAAAGATATCCTTAGGGTGATATCTCTCTCTACGGCTTTCGTTACGTATAAGAATCGATACCCCAACGTGCAATATTTTTTCCGAATGCCCAGAAGACTTCACTTCTGCTGTCGTTCTTATGGATCGGTGGCAGTTTGTCTCGTTTTTGCGGTTGTACGTGCGTTTTCATGAAGATAAATTGTTTTTAACACCTATTTATGTCGCCAAATTTTCCAGAGGATATTTCGGTGATTTCAGAAAAAATTAGTATTATCTCTTCAACGCAGAGGAACGATCGTTTAGAATGGTCGGGTGCACCATATCTTTGGAGAAGACGCTCTTTCTTAAGCGTTAAAAGAGAACAGTTCATGATATTGACTGCAATTTGAAATTTCCAAAAGAAGGAACTTATAAAACCACTAAAGGGTTATACTATTCGATGTATTAGTGTCACCCTAATGACGAATTTTTCTGTTAGTCAGTAATTTTAAAAGTGTATACCTTCTAAACTCAAAATGTGTAACGAAAAAACAAAGCAAAAAATATTAAAACTTTGAGAAAATTGGTTTACTGTTTTTTTGGAAATGAAATGTTTGCAAAAATTCAGTTGTTAGGATTTTTTTGTGGTGGTTTAACGACCACCGTGAGCAACTCACTGGGCTGTAAGCAGTCACCCGTCCCTAATTTAGGGTCACTGGCTCCAGGGAAAGAACAGAGCCAGTACCGTAAGACAAACACAACATCCATACCTCACGGGATTCAAACCCGGACCCCTTTCGGACGAATGATCAGAGGCCATTGCTTAGACCACTGCGCCACCGGGGCGGCGGTAGGATTTTCGACTAAATAATGTTATAAAACCTAGTTATATAGAATGAAGTGTTTCTAGATTTGTAATGCTTGTTGGGAAAATTAATCCCGGAACGACCTTTGCTGGTAAAATATTTGTTAAGATATTATATGCGGTGTACTCTCTCTGAATGTAGGGAAGCATTTTTCGAAAAGATATGTTATACATAAATGTCAGTAGAATGTAACTAAGAAACGCCCCGGGAACCACCAGAAAATATCCTCGCAGCTTAATAAGACATTGCTGGCAACCTATTCTTTCTGAAAACATACGTAGTTATGTTGAATTCTCCAATTGATTAATATTATTACATACGCAATAACTAGCTATACAGGCACATTTGTTCTGTTAGAAATTTTTAGGTATCTTTCACAGCTTTCCGAGGTCAAAATATCATCAAAGAATGATAAAAAATAGAAATAAAAAAGACCTAGAAGCTATTATCTCCCAACTGAAAATTGGTTGAATTTAAAACAAAAAGAAAATTAACGACACTGTTTTGTATGAACCTGTTCGTGGATCGTCTATTTATGGCATTTTGTAAAATACAGACAGGAAATGTATTTTAAAACATTTAGAGAATCATTGAAAATAGATTTGAAGTTATTATCTGCTATGTCGAAGACAATAACCGTTAAAAGAGCTGCATGTCGAAACTGCAAGGGATAATCCAATAAAGGGAAGTTACTTATCTTAATATAGGTTACATAGGAAGACAATTTCAAATAGTGCGCACTTTTGCTTACGTAGGGCACATGCTTAATATTAGGATTCAATATATATTTCAGAAATTCATGAATTTTTAACACCTCGATTTTTAAGGCAAAATCGGCATTAAATGTAAGAAACTGTGTTTTAGTAAAATCCATTTTTCCAAAGTTAAACCAATAAGAAGTACATAAACAGTTTGAAACATAATATAGGTTGCCATCAACTGATCCCGAAATGCTGCTGTGTTCTAAGGAGAATATATTGAAAACTGTATCTCGCAAATAATATTTAAATGTAGATACTACATACACATTTTCTTTCAGTCATGGGTTTAGGAATAACTTTGTTATTGCAACTTGAAATGAAAACTTATGGATTATTTTGTAATTTTCTTTTATCAGGAAATTCCGAAATCACAGGTAAAACATTCCTCTGAGTGTACCGCTTCCCATAGAAACGGACATTTCATACAGATTATTTTATAAAGTTTCAGATACAAGGTTGTTTTTTTATTCGTGCCTTCTCTTGTTAAACGTGAGCATTATTTAAAACATAAATGTAGTGTAAAACAGAATTTCTGTGCTTTTTGCGGGCTTGAAGCTCTTTGAAGAGTAATATTTGTTTGTTGCCTAGAAACAATTTTGATCGAAGAAATAACAAGTATCGGTAAATTGTATTCACCAGTCTGAAATGCACAATAATGCAACTACACAAGACCAAAGTGCATAAAATATCGTTTTAACCTTTTGTTCTTTTATCAGGCAAATATTTTTTTAATACGGAAGACTACATTTCATGGGAATATGTTGAAAGCATAGAGACTAACGAAATTCAAAAGTGACGTTTTCAGAAATGATATTCCTTACGAAAGTACTATTGAAAGAGGAAACAAATTACGGACAATTTTTTTCCTAATTTTTAGATCATATTGTGAGATAATGCTATTCATATATTGCCAATGTTGCATATTTAATGGAAAGCCTTGTGGAAATGAAATTGTGGAATATGCTGTTTTGTTTTCTTAAGAATTCCTCTATCTAATCAAAAGTATCTGTGCAATCGGCTATCCAAACCTCATTGTAATTGGAAAGAAAAGAACGCAGAGTTGGTCCAATCGTTACAGGTTTCACAGCCTCTATTCTGCTGGGAATGCTCTGTTCTAGATTCTGGTGGGCTACTTCGAGAATTGCCTTCTATTATCCGACAACAACGTTACTCAGGTTGTTCACAGATGCTGGGAGATTCAGCCTGGCTTGCACTTGGCGTTTCAAATCATCCCGATGGGGATCTATGAGGTCAAGATCTGGACATGTGCTGGCCAATCAATTTTTTCCACCTACACCGATGGCATCAAGCCATTCTTGCAATGACATAACTTTGGGGGCATTTATAATGTTCCAAGAATGGGTTAAGTTATCGAATTGTTTCAATGATTTTGGAAGAACAAAATTGTCCAGATTTCCAATATACTGTAGACGCAGAATTAAAATTTAAGCTCGCTGGAAACAGAGTGATCAAGCCAAACCATTTAAAACAGCTCCAGAGCTTGATGCCTCTTTCAACTAATTTCCCTGCTCCCGCAACACAGTCAGACAGTTAGCGTTCACTTGTCATCCTCCACACCCAGGATCGTCCGTCGGATTACCAGATGTTGAAACGTGATTCATAAATCCAGAGAACGCGTTTCCATTATTCCAAAGTCTTTTATTTGCATATTTATACCACCCCAACTGACGTTTGGTATTGATCTTGCAGAATTAAATTTGTGTGAAGAAACATGGCCATGAAAACCCATTCTCTTTAGCTCTCGAAAAACGTTTTTGCGCTGGTATTGTGTCCAGGAGCATTTTGGAACTCGGTTGTACGTGTTGCAAACAAGGACAGGAGTTTGTCGCTCCATTCTGTCATTTTAAGCAATAATTCTTGAGCGAAAATCAGGATTGTCAGCTGCAGTGCCCAGCATTTTGGAACAGATCGATGAATTAGGGTCCTTTTGGTGAACATTCAGAATGCGGAGTATAAATCTGGCATTAAGCTTTTGTTTCCCCAGATCTTCGCGTAGACTCTCATGACGGACAGACTTACTGATGCCCACCGACCTAGCCAACATTGTAATTATAGTTCGGTGATCCTTGTTTAACTGATTTTGCGCCTCTTCGAATTTTTCCGCTGTCCGCACACTGGAGGGACAGCGGGAAATTTTAATTTCAGCCATGGAAGAGCAGTCCGCACACTGCTCTTCCATGGCTGAAATTAAATGGGACGAGGATACTTACTATGACGCCCTTATTGACCGCCTGCAGACTGTCGACACCGGTACAAATCAGTTTCCAACTGTTCGTTGATTATCCAAAGATTGTTATATTCTGCAATAGGAGTGAAATATTTATCCCACTACTATTGCATCAGATATGCGGTAAGTCCTGGAACTTATTGGACGTAGGTTACATTTATATGTTTTGGTTGCTTCGGAGTTTTAATCAAATAAATAACTCACAACCAAAAATTCTGTGCTAAATAGGTGTTGTAACACTTTCCCGCTAGAATTATTACCCGAGTGTCTGCATCCGTTTATTTACAACTATAATCTCAGCTGTGTCACCTAAAACGGAGGGCTAGGTGATGTTACACTTATGTATTATTATTATTTGTAGTTACACCTCTTTGCTTGATCTGTTAACGTTTTCCTTTCCATTTTTATTTTTTGGAACCACTGAACGATTGATAAAAAAGGGAAAAAAGTATCAATATGCACTATATTGAGAAACGTCACCGGACACCTTCACGAGAAACAAAGCATAGCATTTATTGACTTACAATATTGCGTTGTCGGTCCACTTTGGCCTTAATGCATGCACTGACCCTTCGAGACAGGCTTTCGAAATGGTTTTGGAACACATCGATAGGTTTACGCTTCAGTTCAGTGCATAATACTGCCACTAACTGTTGCTTAGTAGCAGGCCTTGGTTCCAAACCTCTTATGCGGCGCATCCCATAGGTGCTCTTTGAGATTAAAGTCAGCGTTCTGTGCTTGCCAGTCCACGCACAATGCGGAATTTTCGTCAAACAACTCCGTAACAATCCTTGCTTTATGTCTCGGTGCATTATGCTGCTGGTACCAACAATGCTCGGTTCCATAGTATTACCAAATTGTTGGCAGGTCATAATTGTCCAGAATATTGAGGTAGACGTGCTGGGTAACAGGTTTGTCCACGATAACCAATGGGCCGGGACCATACCAAGAAAATCACCACCACCCGAGTACACAGCCAGCTCCAAACTTGACTGTAGGAACAGTATACTGTGGTAAATAGTGTTCCCCCGCCAATCTACATACCCAGACTCGGCCATCAGATTGATGGATCGTGTATCTGGATTTATCAATCCATAGGACCCGTTTCCATTAATCTACGGTCCACGACAAATGTTTTTTACGCCAAGCTAAACAACGAGTAACATTCTCAGTGGAGATGAATGGTTAATGAGCATCCGCACGACCAGAATAGCCCACGGAATGAAGTTTTCTGCGAATGGTACGTGTACGTACGGAGGTTCCAGCACTTTTACCCACCTATACACTGACATCTTGTGCAGTAGTCCGTCGATTAGCTGTAACGACTCTCCTGAGTAGGGTGGAGCGAAAAATACTTTTTGTATTAATTTGAAACGTCACCATGTAAAATAGTTGCGCTTTTATTACTGAAATGACTCTCCGAAATATCGATGATATTAATTGATATCTTAGGCTTCCCCAAGAACCTAGAAGTTTGAACGTTATAGGAAAACATGCTTTAAAAACACCCGCTTTCTCTATTTTGTAAATATAAAAAACATACTGTGTCACCATGGTATTTAATATCAGCTTTGAGTGTATATGGACGGGTAAAATTCAGCAGACGTGAGTTAATTTCTTAGGCTTCCCCAAAGAGCTCAACATGTGTCATATTTCTCCAAAAATGGCATGATAAGTTATGTAAATATGATAGACACCAGCCTTACCTAGTAGCATAACTTGAGGAGTGAGTTTATTTCACTTGGAAATCAGACGTTATTTCAAAACGTAGCATCAGCTTGCTATCCAACATTTTTGCTCTGATGAATCCATATGTTGCAAGAAGGCCCCACATATATGTAGAAGAATCTGTTACAATCTTAACTATCGTCTCTACTGCCTGAGAATGGCAGGGTATTTTTGTAAATTCGTTTCAAAAACTTGGATATTTATCCGGCTGTAGTAATTCCAGAAGCTTATCGTCTTTCCATTTTCGTGTGATGGGAGACTCAGTAACAATACACTATGGCCAGTCGATTAGGTCGATGTAATCATTGCTCTGGAAATTCAGCTTAGGACTCCTAAACTTCCTAAGGGTAGCTGTTTGTTCGCAAGATTTATTTGCCTTCACGGTGTGTCGAACAGCAAGCTCACGGACATACCTTACTGTCGTAAAAAAACATTGAAGCGAGAAAGGTTTCTGCATGGGCAACATAAGCGTTGTCTTGGACGACTCTCTTTACAATATCCATTAAATTATCTGGAAGATACTGAAACCGAAATACAAAAACCTGCAAATTTCTAGGACCATCTTTACAGGTACCGTTACATTTGATCGTGAACCACGATGGTGCATATACTTTCGTTATGAAGGTGACTAATGAGACAAGTTGTGGTGTTGGATCACTAGTTCCAACATACAAACGCAGAATGCGATTTGCGAGGGTCAGCCAACGGGAATGTGCAAGTGTTCCAGGATCCCGATTTGCCAGATATTGTGGGCAATTACCTGAAGAGACTGACTTACAAATTTCCCATAAATAAAGTTGATCTGAGCTACGATTTCCAAAGTTAATGTCGGACTGAAGCGAAAATTCAATTTTCTGGAAATTAACGATATTAAGGTTTGCGCACGTCTTCAGGCGCTTTCCAATAAATCCTCTTGGACCTGATGTTTTCTCGTCGAGTGCTTCAGTGAGGTGGCGTAAAGGCAGTTCATTAAAATGAAGATGACATATAATCTAATGCACGGGAAAATTGAACTTCTCTTCAAGGCGCCTAATTATACCTGGATTTGTGCTGATATTAGTCACTTTCCCGTCATTTCCAATGATGACTAGCTCCGACAAGTCAAAGGCCTTCTGGTCCAATAAGCTGAAGATATCGTCGGAAATGTCCTTTGCACTCTTGGTCTTTGGTGCAAAATATCCCAAATAGATGTAACCCGGTTCTTCAACAAGTGTAATATGCTCCTCCCATTCTTTTCGCTTGTGCCACTTGTCATCATCTGTCTGTGTATTCGTAAGAGTTTCATCCCTTCTTCCGTCCAAAAATAGAGCTACAATCTTGCGACCAGTCAAGTTTACCTCATCTTGAATTGTTTGACGGGTTTTTTTCCTTTCTCGTCGTATTTTATGCCGGTTAAAAACAGATACATTACATTGTTTCGACTAAACCGGTTCACTTACATCATGAAGCAACCCCGAAGCAAGATCAGCTGCCGCTCGATTGCTGATGCCTCGATTATCGCACTCTAGAAAAAGCAGACACTGTTCTTTGATGCCTAGGTTTTGAAGAGTGACGTGGAGTGAAATCGTAATATTTCTACGAGGCCAACAAATGACTAGGAGCCGGCTCGTCTCGTTTTCCTGCAGAATTAGTATTTGTATCCTTTTCTGAAAGATCATCCTCGACTCGCAGGGCCGATTTCAGTGAAGCAGTTTTCTGTAATTTCCTATGGACATGCTTATTCCCTATCACTCTTTTGAGCTTATCTTTTCTTCATTACAATAGTGGTTTTTACGATAAGCCCACCTAAGTACTATCATTCTTCTATTTGTCCTCTGGTCCATTAGAAAGTCTTGCTCTTTCACATGTACCGTTTTTGCAGAACTGCATTTGCAGGTTCTAAAGCATCTGCGCTTGCATAAGCATATGTCAAAGATACTTTGCGAATCTGCACGAAAATGTTAGACCTTATTTCGATAGGTTTCATCCCTTCTTGCAGCGTGTTTTTCAGCTATTGGATTTCAGTGTTGTATGCGTTAAAACGCTTTACAACTGATTTGTGGAGCGATGTCGCAAAAGATGATCCGGATTTTAATTTTGGACAATAGAATTGTTTGCGCTAACACCAATACGTCATCGCAATTGTGTAAAAGCTGGCTTCCAGCTATTCTTCCGAGTATTCTATTACCGATGAGGCATGGATTTAGTGTTGGTCTTTCTGAATTGGTTCTATTCCATCTATGGAACCTGCTGCCATAAATTAGAGACGGAAACTCCTTATATTGTCTATTTTAAGCATATATATAAAAAAATTCATTAACTGAACAAGTTCAACATCAATTGTGTACCAGATTAATTTTTTCTCGAAATATAGTCTTAGTTAAATTGACTTTTTAATTGAGCTCTGTGGGCTTAAGCAATCACCCGTCTGTTAGGACTCTGGTTCCAAAAAAGGGAGGAATACAGTGCCGTAAGAAAAAAACATCGAAATTTCAAAAATCAAAACCTTGTTTGAAAGATAATGAAAACCAAATTTACAGCTCCAACTTCATAGTATTCAGAAGTTTATTCCTCGAAGTAAATATGTAGAATAATAATAAAAAAATATATATCGTATAACTTATATTACTTATTTTTACTATTATATACTGAAAACTACTATAAATGAATTGTTGAGCATTGACAGTGACGTACAACAATGATAAAGTATTCCGTGAACATTCTTCCTGCTACGATCGTTGTTTAACAGATTTGCAGGACACCTATTCTACCTCATCTTCTTAGTAAAATAAGCAAATCATTTAAAGATTATTACCCAGTGTGACCAAAATGATATTCAGTAAAGAATACTTGATCAGTAAAAGTTAGCAAAGGGTATCCGAAGAATAAAGACGTGCGAAAATTTTAGCATCGATTACATTTATATGTGGTAGGTCCTACATTTTAAGCAGGTGATTAGTTATGTGTAATTAAATTATTTTAAGATACTTTTAGATTAAGAACGGTTACACAAAGAGGGTATATAACGATTCATTTAATTTGATAAATCGCACGAGGATCGATCATGATATGTGTTAAGTTATTCGTTGCAGCCATGCTTTTGACGTTGACCTCATTAGAACAATTGATTCATACCGTTCCATTGGTTATTATTCTATGTGAGAAATATCAATTAACGCCTACGTATTTTTTTCCTTCGCAAAATTGTTCGTAGGAGAAACATTCGTCGTTATTTCTTTTTGTACTTTGCAAATATGAAATATGCAATTCCTGTTAAACATGATTTCGCACATCGTTAATGTGGTTCATCGGATGGAATCATCTTTCATTTTCCTGGTATCACACATTGAAACTAAGAATCGATGGCCAAATTTAAGCTGTACAGTGAGGAAGCGAAGTATCTAATAAAATTTCAAGAGACGTAATATCGTTGAACTGTTTTCTAGAAATTGAAGGATCCCGAAACAGGAAAAGAATACTTCATGAAACTGAAATACCCCATTCCTATATAACTGTTGAGTTGATTTCTGCAGTAGCCACTCCATCCGCTTGCATGTTGTATTCACACTTTTGTACGGACCTGAAGTGCAGGTTCTTACCTGTACTCCTCTTAAAGCTTCTAGTCATTTTCAGGAAGGAATATATTTGTTCCCACTATACCATTTAAAGAGACCAGAACACGGGACATTTCCTGAAAATATTATACCTGCGATGCTTTATAAAGTTTTATCGTGCGACTAGGAAAGTCATCACACATAAAAAGAGATGTATGAACGCAGATGTATATTTTAATCCTACCGCTTTGATAAGTTTGTATGGCTTAGAATACCAATAGGTACACGTTACCCAAATGAGGATAATAACTTTGCTAGACCGCGATAAAGATTATTGGCTTCAATAAGGTTGTCATCTCCATGTTCTTTTGCAATGCACGTACTCCGTTGGCTGTTGAAATGAGTGACATTTCCCTGCGCTCACTTGGAGCAGAATGGAGGATTATAGGCCACATTTGCAGTATAGCAAATGAGGGATAATTCTGGTATTGCACAATGTGAATTCTAGAAAGTTTAGAAACACTCACGAAAGAAGAATGATCAGATTACTAAACAAGTATGTGAGTTATTACACGAACTCTATCCCTGTTACGGTAGTCACAACTCAGGATCTAAGAAACTGTAGTGAGAGCCGACAGCGCTTTGTGGTGAAACAAATACGCAGTATATTCCAACAGTGAGCCTAAACGGTAGTATTAAATTTTGGCAATAGGTATCTACAAATAATGCTGAGGACGTCATGTGACATATCGTGATGAAGATGATTTATTTCATTGCAGTATTAATCAGAACAGTATTAGTGAAACAAATTTGAATACCTTTACATTGGCGACGCGCAACTCTCTTTTTATGCAACATATATGGGCTTAGAGGCACTATTTTGCAACTCAGATAATTGCTCAAATAAACTGCTGGCCACCTAAAATGCAACACCAAGAAGAAAGCATCCGATCGGCCTGAAATTCGCAGCATGCGTCGCGCGCGAGATGACATGCCAACGATTAACATTGCAGGGCATATGCAAATCATGTGCGCACGGCACGCCACCGAGAAACACTATAAGAAGGGTTCACAGAAGGCTAGGCGTAAGCAGTGGAAGTGTGTTGTGCTGCCGGACCTGTGCGTGGGAAGCTTTCTGATGCATCGTCGCAGAATGCGGCAGTCATACCAGCACTTTTCAGAGTTCGACAGAGGTCAAATAGTGGCTTATCGCGACAGCGGCTTATCGTACCGAGACATCGCACCCATGTGTGAAGACATCCAGCCACAGTGAGGTGAGTATGGATTCGGTGGGTGCAGGAGGGACGGCCGGACCGACATGAGCGATTGCCGCAGCCGCTGCACACCACCGAACGAGAGGAAAGGCTTGTTGTGCGGCAGGCATTGACGGCTCGCACCGCCACATCACGAACGTTAGCGCAGGAATTACAGTGTGTTGCGCAACAAGCTATGTCGGCACGTACCGTTCGACGTCGTCTGCAGGAGCGGGGCATTGCCGCATGGCGCCCATTGCTCCGATTACCATTGACGTTACACCACCGGCTAGTGCTGCGGCAGCGGGCCGTTGAATGCCGCACCTGGACTACGGAATGGCACGACATTGTTTTGTTCGACAAATCCCCCTTCTGCCTGAAACACCACGATGTTCGGATCCGCGTGTGTCGGCACCGCGGCGAGAGACTGTATGACGCCTGCATTATGTATCGCCATACCGGTCCGTTGCCTGGCGCTATGGTTTGGGGCGCAATTGGATATGACACCCGCAACCCTATGGTGCGCATCACCGGTGCACTCAACAGCCACCGCTACATATCCGAGGTTTTGGAGCCTGTAGTTCTCCCTTACCTGCAGGACCTGCCAGCGGACACGTTTCAACAACACAATGAGCGCCCGCACGTGGTATGCATCGTGCAAAAATTCTTCAGGGCTCACCAGGTGTCGCTGCTGCAGTGGTCCGCCTGTTCTCCCGATATGTCGTCCATCGAACACGTCTGGTCGCTGATCGGCAACCGAGTGGCCCGGCAAGCACTACCCGCGGCTACGCCTGATGAACTGTGGCAACGTGTGGAAGCAGCCTGGACCGACATACCCTAAGCCCACATCCAAAGCCTCTTTCGTTCGATGCCGCGGCGAGTAGCGGCCGTTATAGCCAGCCATGGGAGCAACTCGAACTATTGATGTCTGCGTGTTCCGCAAGTCGCACGGGCCTGTAAGCTCAATCGTTTCATCTTTGTATCTGTTGTTATGTGTCCAGTAGATCTGGCTTTGCTATCACGTGTCCTTCTTGGTGTTGTATTTTGGGAAGCCAGCAGTGTAGTTACCGTCAGTCATCAAAAATTACAAGAACTACTTATTTATGATTTTATATACCTAACTAATGGATATTTGAAACAATGTACCAACGTAATAGTCGGCACACCTTTTACCATTTTCCTAGAAACGAAATAGTTGAGTGTTAGAGCCAAAAAAAGCTTTCTGGAAAAAACGTCGGCATGAGTGAAGAATTAGACGCACATTTCTTTCGATTCTTCGCTCATTCGCAAATTTCGTTAGACCTGGACACTACGAATTCACAGAAGAAACATTAGGAGCAACTAGTTTTAATCTACGTCATTGAAACTGTAGAACAGGCTTAGTTTGATGCATGTAAGCAATTAGATATTAAATTATCCTAGTGTCGTTAGATACTGAGAAGTGTACAGAGCTCCTGGCGAGGTAAAGCATTGATTCGTATGGCACTCAAGAAATTCGACATATCCATTAGTTCTACAAAAATTTGGCACTCAGTTGTCGGAATTGGAAAAAAAGAACAACACCTGTAAATCTTGGTAGTTACTTTTTACAAGTTTTACTGAAAAGTGTAACTTTTTAATTGACAACCAGATCGAATCATATTTTTGTATGCAGGAAAACATTTTTATTATTCTGAACAACACTATGAGATTAATACCATTCACGCCTTCCAATTTCTGTGAAGCAGTATTTTCTGAAGTAGCAGTAATCGGATGTAAATATTACTCCAAAATAAATGGAGAAAGGGAAATCTATGGTGCGGAATCCGAAATGCTTCCGCGGTTTGAAATATTACTCAGTATGCCTTAATGAAGGAGAGATTCCTGAGGATTGGAACACCGCTACAATGATCCTGCTACATAAGAAAGGTGACATTGAGGATCTCGGAAACTACAGACCTATCAGCCTCCTATCAGTAGTTTATAAAATCTTCACTAAAGTTCTTTCACACCGCTTGAAGGTAACACTGGACATGGCTCAACCGAGAGAACAAGCTGGATTCAGGAGTGGCTACAGCACAATAGATCATATCCACGTGCTGAGAGAACTAATTGAAAGAGCGAGGGAATATGAACTTCCATTGTGCATGGCTTTTATCGATTATGAAAAAGCCTTTGATTCGGTGAAACCATCAGCAGTTACAATGGCTCTGAAAACCTGCGGTATTGAAGATGCATACATTAATATTATTAATAACATCTATGAAAATGCAAGTGCAAAGATTAGGCTGTTTGAAAATACAACACACGTAAAAATTGGAAAGGGAGTGAGACAAGGTGACACCATATCTCCGAAGCTGTTTAATGCCACATTGGAGGGTGTTTTTCAGTCGCTGAGCTGGGAAAACAAAGGGATAAAGATTAATGGAGATTATCTAACCCACCTTCGTTTTGCTGATGACGTAGTCATTTTTGCAACTACCCCATCAGAGCTGCAGAGTATGATCCAGGAACTTGCTGACAAGAGTAAAGAAGTGGGATTCAAAATGAACTTTCAGAAGACAAAAGTGATGTTCAATGCTTTTACAAGAAATGAAGATTTATCGATTGATGGAGAAAAGCTGGAGATAACAGACACGTACGTTTATCTTGGACAGCAGATATCAAGTGAGGGTCACATTGATGAAGAAATTAATCGGCGTACAAAACTTGCCTGGAGAGCTTTTGGAAGAAACAGCATAATTTTCAAGAGCAATATGCCATTATGTCTTAAAAGAAAAGTGTTTGATCAATGCATCCTTCCAGTGCTTACGTATGGTGCAGAGACGTGGACCTTAACTAAAAGAGACATACAAAGGCTGCAGACAACTCAAAGAAGCATGGAGAGGTGCATACTTGGTGTAACCAGGAGAGATAAGAAGAGGAACTCGTGGATCCGAAAAATGACAAGAGTGGAAGACATTATGATCAGAGTTAAATCCCTGAAATGGCAATGGGCTGGACATACTGCCAGAAGGACAGATCATCGATGGACAGCCGAAATTTTAGATTGGATTCCAAGGGACAGGAAAAGACCCAGAAGAAGACCACATGGGAGATGGGTGGATGAAATTCGAAAGTATGCAGGGGTGACATGGAGGAGACTGGCACAAGACAGACCGTTGTGGAGGAAACTTGGGGAGACCTTCGTCCAGCAGTGGATTGATAATGGTTGACAATGATGATGATGATGATATCAAAGAACCAAACACAGTTATCTTAATGAATGTTTGACATAGTAAGTTGTTGCCTTCAGTGTGAAAAAATGTGCACGAATTTCTTAACTTTTGGAACATATGCAAATATTAACGCTTTTAAAAAACATTTCTTATTGATCCCATGTCTTCATTGAATAAAAATATTTGTTATTAGTTAGGCTTTTGTATAAAATAAATATACCTATGTGCTTCTTTATATCATAATAATATTTTTTCGTTATGCTAAAGACATATTTTTCGAAAGTACCTGAAATGTTTGATAACGCAAAGGAAGCCTGGGCTCAAGTGTTTGTGAACAACAGCTTTAGGTGTGCAAAGGTATAAATTTCACGTATTTGTTTTCCTTTCACTGTGCTTTCTAGTCAAACAAGAAAAATCCTATGAAAACTCTATAGAAATAGTATCAGCGGGAGGTAAAAATCAAAAGCACATGAAATAATAATTTCTTTATTAGACATGTTTGATAACAGCAGGAAAAACTTTAATGCTTACGGTAAAATGTTTAAATAAATAAAATTAGATATATATATATATATAAATTTCTCAGGTTAGACAAATACTTTTTTTATTCTTTTTTGATTCGAGTGCTAACCACTTGGTGAAAAGAATCATGTGATTCCAATGAAAATTTTGACACGAAAAGACAGCATCTCTCATTCAAAGCGTTTTTCTTTTTTCCTAAAAAATATTGTAACATTTAATTAATATGTGCCTCTACAGTGAGTTGAATCAAAGAAAACATTTGTTTTATAACTATATTAGTGTAAGATAGAAATTTCTGCCGTTAGTGCTTCTTTTTTTGCTGTTTCTGTGTTAAATCACCGCCAAAACTATCCAGAGATACAAATAGCTGCCCTTCCAAAATTGAGGATAAAGTGTCCAAACAGAAGAATAAGTTGAACAGAAATAAAAGCATACCACGTATCCCTAATCAATACTGGAACCCATAGCATTTTGAACAGCTGTCCATGTATCACAGATACCGAAAATGTGGTTATTGGGGCAGTGAAATGTGCGACAGCTGATCCTTATTTTAACGGGCAATGAAACCTACGCTTAAATGGAGTATATTAGGTTTTCATATGTACACCTGAGACGCATTACCTGCCTTCCTAAAATATCGTTAAATTACTTTCTGCATGGAAAGAAGGCATTTCTGTACATCATATAGTCCACTCCTCATCTTTTGGATTCATTGCATGCGAGCAAAAATATAAACTAGTTTCGAGTATTCAAACAAGAGCATTTTAAATCAAATAAGACTGAATCCTCTAAACGTGTTTTTTTCCTTATATGATTTACAAGAGTGGAACGATCACACACTTTGAAGAATATGTTTATCTGAGTATATTATGTGGAGTGCTGATGAGGTCACGTGTTCCTTCTATTATGTTTTGTACACTCATGATTAAATTTAGTATTGCTGCTAAGACTGAGAACAATCAAATTGTCAAAGTTCTGTAAAACAAATATCGGGCTCGCCCTGTTTCTTTAGCGGTTAGACGATACGGACGGTACGGAAAACATAGGAGACAAAACCTGATGAATTTGACAATCCTAAATTAGAACATGACACATTTCATCGACTATTATCAGTGATAGAAAAGTAAGCGCATTAATTTCGTTGACCCCCGAAACTTCAACACACCATTACTATCAAAAAAGGGCTCCACTTATCCAGTAATCCTTCCCAAAACGCGTAAACCGAAAGGTAACAAAAAATCTGCTTTTAATCTGTTACCATCACTGAAAAGAATTGCGGCTCCTTAACAGTAGAAATTGTGCGAAGATAAGGAACCATCATGTAAGTACTTTTAACGTGTTGTTAAAGCATATTTAATATTTTATTTAGCAATGTCACTTTATTACTTATACGGACGATTCTTTGATATGGATGATAATGCTGATTTTAACGATCTTTACAGTTCCTATATCATCATTTATTTTAAGTGAATTATTTCTATAAAATTTACTATTGCTTTTTTCTACGGAAGACATATTATGCGTTACATTATGATTATTTAAACTTTTTAAAGGGAAGATGTGACCGTATTACCCGAATGCAATGTTTTTCAACCTGGTCGGCACCACCCCCAAGGAGGCGTTTGGGATTTTCAGGGGGTGACGGCAAATGGTAAGGAGCCGTTGGATGTGCGTTTATTAGGTTCATGGATATTACAGCAATAATTTTATGTTAATAATAAAGACAACAAAATGTTTAACAAAAGGGTCGTCAACTAATTTTAATATTTATGTTTGATAATTGTGTGCTATAATACGTTTATTACTTATGTTTTTAAATATTTTACAAAAGCTGTGTTTCAACGTGCGTTTTATTCACAAGGTTTACCAGTTATGCCGCAGAAAAGTGCCATTATTTTGTGATCATGTTTTACAAACGAGGATATATTAACAATCTGGAAGTTCCGCAAGAGTGTGTTTATCCTGAAAGATTTTTTACCTGCAGGAGGTCTTGAATACTTTAGGCTCTGTCTTAAATACTAGTATTTTCCATTACTTCTTGGAAACTATCAGTTCCATTTCGTTATAATCAAAGTTCGCTTCCTAAATCTTTTTCTAGACAAACTAATTCATCAAGGCAGCCATTGATCAAAGTGTGAAGAAATTTGGGACTTTTGAGAAGTGCTAAAATTATACTTTTTGTTGTATTATACGTGTGTGACTTAATTTCCAATTTCATTACCTGCGTCTTATATTTCACTGGAAGATCTTGCATGAAATTAATCGAAATTTATAAAATTTACATGAATTGACTCTAAATGTTTCATTTTATTGGGTAGCATGCTGTCAGTGGGCAGTACTGTAAAATAAATGACACGCTGTGGACGTTTTTTATATCCTACAATAATGCATGTAAACCCGAAATACAACGGTCGTCATACTTCCCGTATTCCCGTCTAATTTTCTCTTTAGAACTGAATGATACGTCTGAAATGTCAAGTTTTGTACTTATATTTAAAAAATGTATCCACACTGATAGAAAAACAGAAAGATCACAGAACACAGACATAGAATTGTAACGAAGTTCATTGGACAAAATCTCCGACTCGACTGCAAATACGACACCTGCTACAAATCGACGTGTAGATTTTCATAGGGAGCCGAACAACTTCAGCCAAACCACTGCGACGCCCCTAGAGAAAGGCCGCAACGCATAGTTAGAAAACCACGGCTTTACAGTAAGACCTGCCTGAGAAAGAGTTACATTTGCTTTGGACGTGCTCTAGTGCTCTTTTTATTCTTTGGATGTGTCCTAACCTTTCACGCATGTCTTTAAATACATACGAAGTTTAAAACATATCACCCGTAGCCATGCTTGGGGAATTACAGATATCGCATATATGTATGTATATATATGCGATATCTGTAATTCCCCCACCAAAAACGTAACCCTCTCTTTTTGAGTGTCGTTTTAGTAAATATTTAACTGCCATAGTACGACGAAAATGTATCAGAAAATGTATCTCCAAAATTCCTGCAAAATATTAGGTGTACAAATAAGTTTTAAAGCGTTTTTTGAGTGATATATACCGTTATTTTAAATATCTGACATTTCAACGCGTTGTGGTCATGTGACCGTTACTGGTCCAGAATATAAAATGTGACACAGAAGTTTGTCCAACAATCAAACACACTTTCACATCGGTAGGTGAAAGGCGGCTAGCGATACTGTATTTATTCGATTGTTACGAATTTCATCAAAGAAAAATTGCAGCGATCTGGTCTGTTCTGCGGGAGAATATACTGTATTGTAAAGCAGGTGATTTTGATATTAGCGATCGAGAACGTAGCGGCGCCCCGCAGAAGGTTGCACATTAGGAAATGGATGCATTGCGGGACGAAAATTCTTCTCAAGCGCAAAGCAAACTAGCTAAACAATGGGGGTAATCTAACAAACCATTTCCAATAATTTACGCGCAATGCGACTGATTCAGGAGGAAGGGAAATATGTGTCACATGACCTGAGCCAAAGGAACAAGGATGAGCCTGTCATAAAGTGTTTAAATCTGTTGAATAATAAAAATCTTTCCTGTGCAAAATCATTACGGGTGATGCAAGATGGATATGGTACGACAATCCCAAACGCAAAAAAATAATGATAGACAGCGGTGAAGCAACGACTTTGTCACTGAAACACAATTTTCACTCCAAGAATTTCTGCTGTGCATCTGGTTGGATATGAATTTTGTGCTGTATATATGAACTTTTGAAACAGAGTCAAACTGTTACTGCTGATCACTACAAGGAACAATTGCTGCGGTTGAACCATAAAATTTGTCGAAAACGTCCATGCACACCAAAGTATTGTGTCCCGTGAAGTTTCGGCATGACAACGGTAGGCCACATGACGCGAAATCGGTCAAGGAAACGTCATTGACGCTTGGATGGGAAGTTTAGGAGCACTCGGAGTATAGCTGCGATATAGCCCCTTCAGACCATCATTTGTTCCGATCGATGCAACAAGGTTCGTCTGTTGTACGGTACAGTCATGTGACGAAGTGCAAAAATTGGTTGACGACTTCACAGCGTCACACGGCGAAGTATTTCATCGTGGCTGGAATTATTCAATTGCCTGACCGATGACGGAAAGTGATAATGACGGCGCATACTTTGATTCGTAAAGGTATTGTTGTTTTCTGTCAATTTACATGTTGCCTTGTATTAAAACACTTTAAAACGTATTTGTACATTTAATGTATGCAACAAAGCAATTCATATGGTTCTCGTTTAAAAACAGTGACAATCAGAACTCTCCACACTTGAGCAAACGTTTAAAAATACTTTGAACGAACACACAAGCATAGTAGCATGCAAATTGAATTTCTCAAACCTTTATAAGGGTTTACCCTCCATTTTTGGAACACGTAGATGGGCATAATCGAGTAGAAATAATCGATTCATTCGATTATGAAAATATCTCGGAACATTCGATTACGCCAAATTTATTTGAATGAAAAGAAAACCTCTCGAGAGACCTCTCGATTGCTCATACGCTGTCTCGTTCAAACGAGTGCATTCGAAAGGCGAATCGCTTATCTCTTCTCGAGAACATAGGTTCCGGGAAAAATTGGTCGTCTACCTGAAAAGATCTCGAGAGGTACAGAGATCCGAGAGGTTCGGAAGACCTCGATTTTCACGTGATCGAATGATCTCTTGCAGGAAGAATCACTTGGTTTCCTTTATGGGTTCCTTCTAACTTCTTCAGCTGCGTTATGCTATTCAAAAAATTCAGGTGTCTTTAGCCTCATTCCGTCCAGCGATAGAAAGCTTTGAGCGCATAGCACCAATTACAAATCAATAGAATGGTTATTTCGAATGAATATTTCGATTTGTCAAAGGTGATGGCGGCAATGAGCATATCACGCCATCTACCGGTAAATTCTAAAGTTAGAAATCGTTCGAATGATTATTTCGAATGAATATCTCCATTTGTCAGATCTTTGATTGTAACCTTTCGATTCTTAAATTCAATCGATTATGCCGAAAGCTATATTCAGTACTTAATGTTAAGTGTCATTGCCATTCAATAGGCGTTTTTTACGCTTTCCAACCGTAGGTTGAAGAAGCGTATATGCTCCAACCTTTTCCGTCCGTCTGTCTGTCGGCACGATAACTCGCGCAAAAATGGTTCGATTTCGATGAAATTTTAGTACGGGGTTGAGGACCAACAAGGGACGAACCCTATTGAAAATGGGTGAAGTGGGGTCAAAGGTCACGCGATAAGCGCGGGATCCATTCAATTGCTCTTATGCGTCATAACTTGCGTAAATATGGTTCGATTTCAATGAAAGTTTAGAATGTGGTAGGGGACCACCTAGGGACGAACCCTGTTGAAAATGGGTGAAGAGGGGTCAAAGGTCAGGACATAGCCACGGGATGCATTCCATTGCCCTTATCTGTCATAAGGTGCGTAAAAAGAGTTCGATTTCGAGGAAATTTTAGTATGTGGTATGGGACCACCTGGAGAGGAACCCTATTGAAAATGGGACAAATGGAGTCAAAGGTCAGGACATAGGATAGGGATCTATTCCATCACCATTATCAAACACTATTAACGTGGACGTCAAGTAATTTTGCTTCCTATATTTCCAATGGAAAACCTTTTGTACACATTTCCTTCACAATTAGTGTGTTCCCAAGGATGGAAATTTAAACATCGATTAAAATAACTTCATACTATAACTTGGAATACTTAACATTTTCTAAAACATAAGCATAATTATATTTAAAAAAAAAAACGTTTTCTTTGGTGGTGTTGGAACCAGAAAAAAGAGGGTGCGACCTGTACTTTGATGACGTCAGTGGACAATAAAATGTTAAATTGCATAATTACGGCTATGGTTTAGAAAATATTATTACGGTTATGGTTTCGAAAATATTAAGTATTCCAAGTTATGAAATGAAGCTATTTTAATAGATTTTCAAATTTTCATTCTTGGGCACGCATTAATTGTGAAGAAAATGTGTACAGAAGTTTTTCCATTGGAAGTATAGGAAGCAAAATTTCTTGACGTCCCCCTTAAAGTAGCAATTCTCTTATATATGTATGTACATTTTATTTTGAAAACGAGTCTAAGGATTTTGATGTAAGTCGTTAACCTACCGTTTTCTGGTACTAGAAATCGATTTAGCTTGATCTCGACTTTAGGAGAACTTGTTTAGTGGGTTAAATAACCACCCCGAATTATAACGTTCTTAGTGTCATGGCGTCGTTACATTAATGCTTCCAATGCTTAGAAATCTTATGACGTCACGATCTCGCGTTTGAGAATGTTGGCGCGCGGTCACGCCATCTGTCTCAATACGTCACGCGTTGTGTTTGGATCCTATTAAAGTTTTATGACGTCATAATCTTGCTAACAGATGGTCGCGATTCCCATCTGCATCATTACGTCACGCGTTGTGAGCGTATGTCCGTCCTAACGATAACTCGCGAAAGAATCGTTCGATTTCCATGAAATTTTAATATCTGGTAGGCTATCATCTGGGAAGGAACCTTATTTAAAGTGAACAAAATGGGGTGAACGGTCAGTACATATTAGCGGGATCCATTCCACTGTTCTTATGCGTACCAACTAACGTAAAAAAGGTACGATTTCGATGAAATTTTAGTATGTGGTAGGGGACCACCTGGCCACAAACACTATTGAAAATTTGCGAAGTGGGGTCAAACTTCAGAACATATGAGTAGAATCACTTCCATCGCCATTATGCGTCATAACTTACGTAAAAATGCTTCGATTTGGATGAAATGTTAGTATGTTGTAGTCGCCTGCCTGGGAACGAATTAAATTTAAAATGGGCGAAATGGGGTCAAAGGTTAGGACACAGGAGCGGGATCTATTCCATAGCCCTTATGCATCATACCTTACGTAAAAATGCTTCGATTGCGACAAAGCTTTATCATGTTATTTCGGAGGTATACCGAACCGGTTCTGTTGAAATCATCGATATGGGATCAAGGGTCAGGGCACGGGACCGATATTTATTCCACAGCCATTATTCTCATAACTTGAGTGATAACTTGAGTAACGATTTCTGGTATGTTGGAAAGAGTATTATATATAATCAATACATTTCATGACTTTACAAATTTGTAGAATGTTTAGTGTAACAGAACCTATATACAGAAAAACTGATTTCCAACATTTATATAAAACTAATAATTTCAATAAAAAAACGATAATTAAGAGAGGTGCTGGCAAACAGTACAGAATAACTCCAAATTGAAATTCAGAAAAAAATAGTAATAAAATACGCAACAAATACATAACTCCTGATTATTCAAGGAAAATATAACTATGCTTTTGTGTAATTTTTGAAAAGTCATCAGTCACGGTATAGAGATTTGTAAAATCTTAAATAACAGTGAAGCCTGATAGTCCCAAACTAAAACATAATTTATTTTTCTTCGACTAGTTTATCTAGGATACATGCACATGTATTGTCCTACTTTATGATAATATTTCTAAGTTATATGTCCGCTGAAACATCAAATTATTAGGAACATCTACGTAATTGACTTGTTGCGCTGACCTTAGCCAGTTGAAATACCTTTGAGTTTATGTCGTGGATTCCACAAGGTGAGGATTTCGTTCTGCAAGATATTCAGCCAAGCGGATGTGTTGGTGCCTATAAACTGCCGAATATTCGCTTCAGGAAGATCTTTCATATGGCTTGATGTCTACATTTCATCTCACAGGTGTTTAATTCGTATAGATCTGGTGAATGTTGTGATCATTTAGTACGCTGAAATCATTGTAGAGGTCGTGGTATCAATATATTACCAACCCAGCTCAGTTGATGAGGCGTTATCGTACTAGAAATTGTCCCTTCCATCAGAAAACGCTACACTTACATGCGAGCGTACATAGTACACAGCGATTTTGATTCCTCGTAGCATTCAAGTACTCTTGCAGAAGTATAAATGTACCTAGCGCCCGACATGCGTGAAAACAAAAATCAATTACACCGGCTTCAACATTTTGTGCAGTTAACGGGACGTAAGTGTGATGTTTTATTTCGTGCTGCTGAAGGCATACTTGCAAGTACAATATCATGCATTACTTAAAAGTACCACGAAATAAGATTTTTCCATTTTCTTTGTCTATCGTCACTTTATTATCTTATAAAATTTAGTAGCCAGTTTAATTAGTTATTTAAAATGCAGTTTCATGGGTTTTAGTGTCGTGTATATGTGTATTTTAACAATAGGAAAATTCCGGAACACAAATAAACCAACACATAGAGTCCAAATGAATGAATCATTAATATTAAGGTATTCTGACAAATGTGGAAATTCTTATTCTACACGGGAAAGTGTTTAGAAAAGCTTTGTGAATAAAAAAAGTGATATTATCCCACATTAATTTGTAGCACCGAAATGGGCAATTGCAATACTGTCATAGAAGATAAGGTATACGAATATTAAACGAAGAAATATCTGATCTGAACAGTAACCTAGAGAAATGTTGATAAGTTTTCAGATTTTGATGCTCCGAAGGTATGAGTATGGAATTTTTTGCATCTTGCTTAAAATTTTGCTGCCTTGTAAGACGGACAATATTTCACATACTGAAAACACGCAAGTACGCGTGTGAAAGGGAACTGGGTACGGATTAAACTTTGCATAACTTAATAACCAGCTAAACTAAACAGTGGTTTTACACGAAAAATAGAATGTTAAACCATTACGTCCTAAATGTTCGAAACCATTAGACTAAAACAATACTTACAGAAATTAATAATTTACCCAGACCTAAATGATATGGACAGTTATTTTAACAATTGCATTAAGAACTGAATACATGTTCAATGATTTGACCCATTATTTTTATAGATGAGTCCTTGATGTAACTTTGTGGTGAATATTGTCTTTAGTAATTTGTCAGGAAACAATTTTATATGTTATATCCTAAAATTAAAAGATTGATCAGTAGATCTCCATATCACATCTTTTAAAGCGTTTGCCATAATGTTGAGTAATTGTCGTTATTTGGCTCAGAAATACTTACAAGCGTATCATTTTGTCATCTTGGTGTAGTGCAGCAATTCTTTTTACTTAGGGATTGAACAACAACGCAGTGCAGTTAAAAAGGATATAATCAAACGCCTGTCCTTAATTATTGTCATTCGTTCTAGGAAAAGGAGAAAGCCATGTCCGTTCGATAAGCACAAGATCCATGCTACTCCAGAATTCGTACTCGGATACTTTCTTTCCTTCTCGAATGGTTTTTCTAATACAAAGGAAAAATGACGTAGTTGTTGAAAAGATATTACTGCCGTAACCTTAGTAGAAGGGGAAAGAAGACGAGCCCAAAATAGTGAGAGTCAATATGAAACGCGATTTCACCATGAAGATTCTTTGCAATTTCTTCCTGAGTTCTGTAACACATGCAGGCGAAAATTTGCGCTGACTCATTCAAATATTTTGTTACCTTGAGGGTTATGATTGGTTCTTTAAAACAAACCCCAATCTAAATTTTTAATAAACGTTATCGCGAGTTATAAACATGAGCAGTAATCAAATGGGATGAAATCGGTAGACAAATGTCCACCAAAATACATACTACAAAGCGTGCTCCTTAATTGGCGACGCGAAACTAAGAGCGGAAAGTGCGCTGAAGACCGAGTACAGAATAAATAGCCCATGAGAACTAGGCGGTAAATTAGCAACGTTTTCTTAATAATATCAATCAGATTCCATAACAGGAAGTAGAAAAAGCGAAATCCGACCTTTTTGAGTCAATAATGCACTTTAAAAACAAATTTCTGTATGACAGAAACAGAGTTCACCAAGCCTCTATTTTAAATTCTGATGTTGGGAAAGAATGTCCTTAGTATAATCACCAAGTGCACACAAAGTCCTGTTCAATCACCATGCCTGAAAGTGAAGTTTTCCGTTGTTTACATAAAGATACTACGCTGAAGATGATGATCAAGACCCGACTGGCACGCGGATGTTTTATGTCGCTCTCCATTTAAAAAAATGAGAATATGAAACCCGGACTGTAATCAAAGTCTTTGTAAATGGCGTTTCAAGTTTTCTTTAATAAAAAAACGTGCCGTTCTTAGTATTACAGTTGCTGAAAACTTTCTTCAAACAATGTTGAAAAAAATAATTGTGTCAGTATTTATTTTTAAAAATAAAATTACTTTAAAAAAAGGTGAAAAAAATTTGAAAATTCCGTAGACACACATTCATGGTCCTGAAATGCCTGAATTAGCAATGATTTGTTGTCTTATTAAAATGTGCAATAGGGTGGCTCACATATTTTGTTTGGCATTTGAATGTAGGTAAATTTCCATACATATGAATTTAGTTTTCACCAGGAGCTGCTGCAGATCGCATTTTTAAATAAATTTGAATCAATACGTGCAGCGTCAACAATGTCATATTCATACCTAAATACTAACCCCTCCTACGATGGTTAACTCGCGCTTTCTGCCGGTCACACCAATTAATCATCCACTTAGCGATAGATGTAGGAGGACTCCATTGGAATGCTCTGCCTGTCAGAAGAAACGTCTCGCAATAAATGGTTAAATATACCTATGTAATAGAAATGCAGAAGTAGATCTTTCGACTTACAGAGCATGAAAATTTTCCAGCTATTTACCTGCACCTCGAATATTATTCCTATAGCTGTTTAAGTTTAGATTCGTAAGGCCCAGCGTTATTGTGCTAAATGGAAGAGACACCCAATCGATTGATATAAAACATTCGGGAGTTTAATAAAATGCACAAAGTTTTGAGCGAAATATAATGTGATGTGAAAAATATGAAAATTGAAAGTGTGAACTCAAATATGACGAAATAAAATAATTAAAATTGCTTCGGAAATCATTGCAGAAAACACATATGAATTTATTAATAACTGAGTGACCACTTTTCCAGAATTTAGTATTCGTGGCATCTGGACGACAATATCTTTTTACGTCAACCTACACTGCTGTCCACTCAAAATGCAACACCAAGAAGGACACGAAATAGCAAAGCCAGATTTACTGGACACATAACAACAAATACAAAGATGAAACAATTGAGCTTACAGGCCCGTGCGACTTGCGGAACACGCAGACATCAATAGTTCTAGTGGCCCCCATGGCTGGCAATAACGTCCGCTAAACGCCGCGGCATCGAACGAAAGATGCTTTGGATTTGAGCTTGGGGAATGTCGGTCCAGGCTGCTTCCGAACGTTGCCACAGTTCACCATGCGTAACCGCGGGTGATGCTTGCCGGGCCACACGGTTGTCGATCAGCGACCAGACGTGTTCGATGGGCGACATATCGGGAGAACAGGCTGGACAGGGCAGCACTGACACCCGGTGGGCCGTGAATAACTGTTGCACGATGCGTGCCACGTGCGGGCGCGCTTTTTCTGTTGAAACGTGGCCTCTGGCAGGTCTTGCAGGTAAGGAAGAACTACAGGCTCCAAAACGTCGGAGATGCAGCGGTGGCTTTTGAGTGTACCGGCAATGCCTACCAGAGAGGTGCGGGCGTCATATCCAATTGCGCCCTAACACATAACGCCAGGCGACGAACCGGTTTGGCGATGCATAATGCAGGCGTCATGCAGTCTCTCGCCGCAGTGCCGCCGATCGCGGATCCGACCATCGTGGTGTTGCAGGCAGAACCGTGATTCGTCGGAGAAGACAACGTCGTGCCATTCCGTAGTCCAGGTGCGGCGTTCAAAGTCCCATTGCCGCCGCACTCGTCATTGGTGTAACGTCAATGGTAATCGGAGCAATGGGCGCCGAGCAACAAGTCCCCGCACCTGCAGAGACGTCGAACGGTACGTGCTGACACAGGTTGCGGCGCAACACACTGAAATTCTTGCGCTAACGTTCGTGATGTGGCGGTGCGAGCCGCCAATGCCCGCCGCATAACATGCCGACCCTCTCGTTCGGTGGTTTACCGCGGCTGCGGCAATCGCTCACGTCGGTCCGTCCGTCCCTCCGTATCCACCGAACCCATACTTGCCTCACTGTGGCTGGATGTCATCCCTCACGGGCGCCGATGTCTCGGTAAGACAAACCACTGTCGCGATAAGCCACTTTTCGTCCTTAGTCGAACTCCGAAACGTGCTGGAATGACTGCCGCATTCTTCGAAGAGGCTTTAGGAAGCTTCCCACGCACATTTCCGGCAGCACAACACACTTCCACTACTTACACTCCGCCTTCTGTGCGCACTTCTTATAGTGCTTCTCGGTGGCCTGCCGGGCTCACATGATTTGCATATGGCCTGCAATGCTAATGGTTTGCATGTCCTCTCGCGGGCGATTCATCATGCGAATTTCAGCACAATCGGATGCTTCCTTCTTGGTGTTGCATTTTTAGTGGGCAGCATTGTATATGCTTTTTCTTTGTGTGTTCGATTGTTGGGTGTTCACTCGCCTATGACAGGGTGTGGCAAATATTAACAGTTGCTCGTTGATCCACAGATCTTCCCTTAAACTAACTACCCATTTTGCACTTAATTGCGCAAATATTCTATTGCACTAATTTGGATTTCTTCAGTGTCTGCGATACTATTCATCTTTCCCAATCAACATCGTATCCTATTACAATTTTCGTGGGGTAATTTTTGCTCTTTGTTGATCTAGTTTATCATTTCACACACGAAACAGAAAAGAAAATAAAAATTTCTGCTAGGCACTGGGTTTGGTTGTACCGCCCTAAAGCCTGCCATGTTGGTCGACGTGACGGTTATATCAGTAATTAAGAAAAAAAGGGCGATATTCTCTTAACGAGTCCCATTTTGTTCATTTCAATTATATCTGACAAGGAATGAAGTTTCTCCATTTTTCATCTGAAAACATTCAAAGCTTCAATCTTCGAAATGTCTCTAACCGGTATTTCGACTTTGAATTTTGTTCGAATGGTTTCCAGTTTGCTTCATTACTCTGTGCGGTAAAATTAGACTATAAGAATCGAGAATTAAATTGACATAAGAATTAAACTTGCTTCATTATTCTGCGTTTTAAAATTAGACTTTAAGAATCCTGATTTAAACAAGCTTTGGTGTACTGGTACAGTAGCAGCTACAGGGCTACTTCCGGAAAACCTACTAAAATTATTTCTTGAAAGAAATTATAAATTTTTATTTTTCGCAAATCTCTCCGTATAATGTTATGGCAAATACGAGACTTTTATCCTGCGATGTTAGTATCGGTCGTGGGTGAATTATTAATACTAGGGGGAAAGATTTTCTTATATACACTCTATTGAAAGGAACGAACAAAAGTAACGAATCACCCAATAGGAATAATCTTATGGAGATAAAAATTGAACATGAAGCAATGGTACAACAGAACAGATGACACAATGGTACAATAGAGCATATAAGACAATGGTACAATTAGTCACGGATGATGAATAAAAAGGAATGCATGAAATTATAAATAATCTGTGCATGTGTTATGGATTTACTTATACAAAAAGAGCTCTCAGTGTTTTTTTGTAAACTTTTGACATATAAAATAAGATATAAAGGATTTCGAGGTGAAAAAGGAACCAGTAATTCATGTTGTAGTGTGAGGATTACTGGCGTTGAACTCTACGTCTGATTAGAGATGAGCTTAAGTGTTGCTTGATGATCAGGGCGCTAACTGTGACTGCTACTCAAAAGTAACTGTGATTAGAATCACAGTTTAGGACCTGTTATTACACTTCCATGAATGCCTGCACCAGTAACGACTAACGAATGAGTAAAGTAACTGATAACGGTGGGTTGGTCTCGGCCCGTACAGCGGATCCTGGGTTATATGCATTTTACTTTTTTTTTTTTTTATGTTTTTTCGGAAGGGCTTAAAACCTAAAATATGAAATATAAAGAATGTCTGGTCCAATCGGGAGATGTTCAACGTTTACAAATTATATACAACTCAACGGATTATCTGAGGGCATCTGTTGCCTTAGGAAACCTGTCATACCAAATTTGTAAAATATAAAAATTTTCTCGTCCGTTCGGGAGATTTTCATCATATACAATCTACAGCAAGACAAATTTTCTAAGCGCATGTGCCTATTCTGGAAGCCTGTCCGGGGGGGGGGGGGTCGAAAAGTGAAAGTATGTAGAATTTCTCGTCCGATCGAGAGATTTTTGGCATTTACAAGCTACAACTCGACACATTATCTGAGGGCATGTGCTTACTCAGCAAGCCTGTCGCGGGGGGGGGGGTAATACCAAAAGTGTAAAATATGAATATTTTGCTAGTCCGATAGGGAGATGTTTAGCATTTACCAGCTACAACTCAACAAACAAACTGAGGTGTGCGTGCTCAGGATAACTGTCGGAGGGGGGGAGGAGTAATGTTAAAAAGTGCATAATATGGCACATGCGCTTCGACAATGTGTCGAGTTGTAGCTAGTAAATTGTGAAAATCTCCCGGCCGGAACTGAAATTCTTCATGTTCTACACTTTAGTAATCCCCCCTGCCCCCAAGGTTTGCTGAGTCAGCACATGTCCACAGAAAATTTGCCTAGTTGTAGCTTGTAAATGCCAAAAGTCTCCCGAATCGACGAAAAAAATTCTTCATATTTTTTTACAATTTTGGTATCATCCCCCCACCCCACCCCCACCCGACAGGTTTCCAGAGTAGGCACATGCGCTCAGAAAATTTGTTGAGTTGTAGCTGGTAAGTGCTGAAAATCTCCGGATTGGATCAGAAATTTCATGGTTTACACTTCTGGTAACTACCCCCCCACTCCCCCCGCCCGCCAGAAGGGTTTGCTGAATAGGCACTTGCCCTCAGAAATTTTGCCGAGTTGTAGCTCAAAAATTATGAAAATCTCCCGATCAGACTAGAAATTTTTCAGATTTTACAATTTTGGTATTAACTTGAAAGTTTTGCTGAGAAGGAACAAGCCCTCAGATAATGTGCCGAGTTGTACGTAGCTTGCTGAAAAATTCCCGATCGAACGAGAAATGCTTTATATTTTATTACCTTGAGTTAATCCGTAAACGTTATGAATATGACATCGGTAGAAAAAGAGTGTCCAAAGGACCTACGAATGAGAGGCATAGTAATTTAGTGCCAAATTAAGTGAGAGAGAAATATTAATAACTTGGAATGTTATTAAATATTTAGGACCTAAGTAAAAGTGCAGCGTTATAAAAAAATCCATCCTTGTCTTCCTTTCCCGAACATAATATGAGTTCTGGTGAAATTGCTTTGCTTCGTTGAAACCTAAGAAATGTGTTATGTAATCATGAATATGATGTAATCCATATTCACGATTATGTGCTATGCAATCCCGATCCAGGTCGACGACATTTTCAAGTTTTCGGATATTATCCTTGTCATGTTTACACAAAAAAAACGAATTGTCATCTTCAAAAGTTGTGCTTTGAATTTTTTTAAAATTATATTGTCGTTTGTCTTACTGGGAACGTTTTTTCCATTCAGTTCCCCTCACAGCGCCAAGAAAAAGCAATTTTTGTACGGCCCCTAAAGATTTGTGCCGGAATCCGGGTGCCCAAGTGTCCTAAACTTGTGTTAAACTTTTACACGTAATTCTACGCTAATTCTGTTATTTTGCTGTAGTTTTTTCGGCTTTTTCATGTTGAATTATGCGTAATTCTTTTACATGTTTTTTGCGGATTGTTAAATTTTGAATTTAGATTATCAAAAATACACTGTTCTTTTATACCTAACATCGTATATTATAACTTTGAAAGAAACGAGGAAGCATTTTTTTGAGCCTTGAAATGGATGAAGGTACTAAAGATTTACTAAGTAACGTTCACAATTCACTATTTTCTTCGAATTCCAAAAATTTGAACCTCACTCAGTGCGAGAACAATGTAATGGTGAGCTCACAAACAACGCTGTAAAAAAATCACGAATAGCAGGCAGCTGCCAAATCGCAACAGCATATAACCAGTAACAGCTACAGGAGCACATTTTACTCGGTAGCAGTTAAGACGGATCTGTGAAAAATCACGAAGAGCATAATGGGTAGGATTGACAGAGTGTGGAACGTTTATTGGACGATCACTGTTACTCACGGTTTTCAGTAGCAGGCGCTACCTGTGACTTTTCGATAACCGTGATTATATCGCAGGTAGTGAAATAACGCTCATCTTTACGTCTGATTACCTCTTGCATTGCATGTCTTAGTGTCCTACAGCACGAAACACATTAACAACCATCAGACAATCTAGTAACACGAAAATAAAAAAGAAAAATAATGCCTTCTTAATTTCGCTGGAAAGATTTGATTTATTTAAATATACCATGGCCGTTTCATAAAAACTGAGAGTAATTGTTCTTAAGTTGGCAACAGTGTGAATGGTAAAATAACAGCACAGACGACTTATCGAATCAAGGAAGTATCTATGATAAGCACAAACGAGTTATTTTTAAAAGTGCTTTCGTTCGAATAGATATTTTAAATCTGAAAAAGGTTTGTGTGCAAGAAACACAGGAACTCTGTTATGAAGTTGATGAAATATCAGAGGATATATGAGCTGTTTTTCCAGTATCAAAATAACGAAGGAAAATATATTGCTACTTAAAAATCTTGCATCCCTGAAAAGAATTTGAAATTTCAAAATTGGGGAGGACCAATGCGTTCAAAATGAAAGCTAACAGAGGATGACAGAGAAAATTACGAATGCAACGACTATTATGGGAAAACAGAGTTTTGCAAACAAAGCTGAAAATTATTGATTTAAAAAATAAAAAAACTGTCAAAAATGGAAGCACGTATTGGAAGTGTACTAACCATTTAATATCATCATCATAATCATTGTCAACCATTATCAATCCTCTGCTGGACGAAGGTCTCCCCAAGTTTCCTCTACAAAAATCTGTCTTGTGACAGTCTCCTCCGTGTCACTCCCGCATACTTTCGAATTTCATCCACCCATCTCCCCTGTGGTCTTCTTCTGGGTCTTTTCCTGTCCCTTGGAATCCAATCTAAAATTTCGGCTGTCCATCGATAGTCTGTCCTTCTGGCGGTAGGTCCAGCCCATTGCAATATCCGGGATTTAACTCTAATCATGATGTCTTCCACTTTTGTCATTTTTCGGATCCACGAGTTCCTCTTGTTATCTCTCCTGGTTACACCAAGCATTCACCTGTCCATGCTGCTTTGAGTTGTCAGCAGCCTTTGTATGTCTCTTTTATTTAAGGTCCACGTCTCTGCACCGTACGTAAGCACTGGAAGGATGCATGCATTATTCAAAAACTATTCTTTTAAGACATAATGGCATATTGCTCTTGAAAATTATGCTGTTTCTTCCAAAAGCTCCCCAGGCAAGTTTTGTATGCCGATTAATTTCTTCACCAATGTGACCCTCACTTGATATCTGCTGTCCAAGATAAACATACGTGTCTGTTATCTCCTGCTTTTCTCCATCAATCCATGAACCTTCATTTCTTGTAAAAGCATTGAACATCACTTTTGCTTTCTGAAAGTTTATTTTTAATCCCACTTCTTTACTCTTGTCAGCAAGTTCCTTGATCATACTCTGCAGCTCTGATGGGGTAGTTGAAAAAATGACTACGTCATCAGCAAAACGAAAGTGGGTTAGATAATCTCATTAAATTTTTTTCCTCTGTTTTCCCAGTTCAGTGATTGAAAGACATTTTCTAATGTAGCATTAAAGAGCTTCGGAGATATGGTGTCACCTTGTCTCACTCCCTTTCCAATTTTTATGTGTGTTGTATTTTTAAACAGCCGAATCTTTGCAATTGCATTTTCGTAAATTTTATTAATAATATTAATGTATGCATCTTCAATACGCAAGGATTTCAGAGCCATTGTAACTGCTGATGATTTCACGGAATCAAAGGCTTATTCATAATTGATAAAAGCCATGCACAATGAAAGTTCATATTCCCTCGCTCTTTCAATTAGTTCTCTCAGTACGTAGGATATGATCTGCTGTGCTGTAGTCACACCTGAATCCAGCTTGTTCTCTCGGTTGAGCCATGTCCAGTGTTACCTTCAAGCGGTGTGAAAGAACTTTAATGAAGATTTTATAAACCACTGATAGGAGGCTGATATGTCTGTAGTTTCCGAGATCCTCATTGTCCCCTTTCTTATGTAGCAGGATCATTGTAGCGTTGTTCCAAAACTCAGGAATCTTCCCTTCATTAAGGCATTGAGTGAAAATGTAGGCGAATATTGTTTCGATTTCTCCACTTGCTCATGTATGATGTCTACAGTAATTCCATCTTGTCCTGGAGCGTTTCTCCGCTTCATGTTCTTGATTGCATGGGCAGCTTCTGCTGGGAGGACTGGAAGAACTCTGGTACTGGTACCTTTCATCATGTCTAGAGTACATGTATCATCCCTTTCATATAATTTGAAGTAGAAATCTTTCACTCTTGTTAAAATTTCGCCTCTAATTCATGTTACATAACCATCTTCTTTTCTCAGTGCCATAATCTGTTTTCTTCCTTTACTGAGATGTCCCTTTGCTATCTTTAGGCTTCGGTTCTTTTCAATTGCTTTCCTCACTAGTTCACAGTTAAATTTCCATACGTCTTCAGTGATACTTTTTTGTACTGTCTTGCATAGCTCTCTATATATCACACTTTGGAAGTCACATCTTCTTTAGTTTTCCTCATCTCTCTTCTTTTTTGCATCAACATTTTGGTTTTTCTTGATAATTTGTTCACATGCAACTTGATCTTAGACCCAGCTAATTTTGTTGCTGTTTCCATAAGAGCTTTGGTTACTTTTCTGGTAACTTCAGAAATGTCCACTTCTTCCGATGTTAGGCCCTCTAAAGCAGAGAATCTGTTCTTCAGTTCCAACTTGAAGGTATTATGGTGTTTTTTAAGGTTGGTTATGTCGATAGATTTTGTTTGTCTTATGAGCTTGCCACGTTCAAGTTTAGTGTTGAGGTGCATCTTACTTCTCACCAATCTATGGTCACTACCTGTGTTGAACTTGTTTAACACACTTCAGTCTTCTATGACGAATTTTTTTTACACATAATAAAATCAATTTCACTTGTCGTCTCATTTGGATGTCTCCATGTCCATTTCCTGTGTGGCTTTTTCTATAAAAAGAAGTTAACGATGAGAAACCCTTCTTCCTCTGCAAACTCAACGAGAGTATTTCCACGCTGGTTTCTGTTGCTGTGACTGAATTTAGCTACTGAAGTTTCATTCTGTTGCTGTCGCCCTATTTTTGCATTGAAATATCCCATAATTATCATCAAGTGTTGCTTACCTTTATTAGTTAGATGACGAATTTATTCATAAAATTCTTCAATTTCTTCTTCAGGATGACTTGTGGTTGGTGCATAATTTGAATTATCTGAGCCTCGTATCTTCTCTAGAGTTGGAGAACGAGTCGCGCAGCTCTGTCAGAGGAACTTTCAACTTCTACAACTTTATCCTTCAGTTTCTTGTTTATTATAAATCCAACACCACTAGTTCTGCCAGTATCTGTCCCACGATAGTAGAAGAGATGTCAACTTTTCAGTTCAATGAGATCTTCTCCTTTTCTCCTTACCTCACTTAGCCTGACGAAATCCCACTTGATCCTTTGTAGTTCCTCTTCCAATTCAAGAAGCCTTGAATCAGGAGATAGGGAACGTCCATTATACATATCCAAGGTCAACATCAGATGGCAGCCTAGTCCGGTCCTCCGGGGATTCTTAGCACCCTCTGCCTTCATGTCGCACTGGCCGCTGCCTTGGCCATGTACATTCCAGCTGCCGGAGACTGAAGGCCAAGATTTAAGTTGTGGAGTCATTTTGAATGGGTTTGGCCATAACTCACCACGCTGGCCAAGCGGGTTGGTGAGTGTGTGATAGCATTTCCTCTAATGCCGATTGTTTAGTTATACCGCTATTGGCGGTCGTCAGAGCCCCTTTAGTGGGAACAGGATGTACCATGAGAAGGCTGGGTTGACATTTGTCAAGGAGAGGCTGTGATGTTACGCATCACCTGACCTTACAAAATTACGAGTGCAACGACTATTATCGAAAACATAGTTTTGCAAACAAAGCTGAAAATTATTGATTTAAAAAATAAAAAAACTGTCAAAAGTGGAAGCACGTATTGGAAGTGTAGTAACCGTTTATTATATAAGTTCATATATAGCAGATTTTTAACAATGATATACAAATGATTAAGGACATTGTGTTTCCTTTCTGGTTCTTTTAAAATTACGCGCATTAAAAGTTCGTAATTTAAAAGTAGTAGATTACTGCTTTACGTGAAAAAACAAAACAAAAACATTACTGATTTAGAAAAACGTCGAAGACTCACTACAAAAACACGGCAAATTAAGATAAAGGAAAAACGAAATGAAAAGCATACGAAAAAATTTGCAATTGTATTATTGCTGCTCCAAATTTAAGAATATAAACAAAGAAGGACACATGGTAAAAAATACCTTTTAATTCAAGGTGAATTATTTGCATTATCTCGCAGATCAAAGATACACATCTGCTCGAGCAAGATGTTGAGAGGGAAACTTGTGACCTGAAAATTTAAATGTGTGTATAATGAACATTTTTCATTTGCCTTAACCAGATACTCCAGCCTTTTTTTTTCCTTTTTATTTTAATCTGTTAAATACCTAAAATGAATCATTTGTTATTTTTAAGGCACTCAAGTGCTCGTTATCGTTAGCTTTCATTCCCTCAGTGCATTGTAGCCGTCAAGCGGTCAGCTCCGTTCCAACATGCTGATGTCACACGCTCTCGTTCGTAGGGATCCACGTATCCGAAGCCTATGACCCAGCCCTTCTTTTCTAATAGCTCATGTTAGACCCACCATTGTTTAGCTTCCTAGTATTACGACTTATAAAACAACCTTTTTGTTTATACATAAATCTCTCAAAGGAGCTCCCAAAAATTGCCAGTCGACGGTTAACGTCGACCCGGCGGGGTATTGGGAAAAGTTTTCAACTAGCAATAGTCACCACTCAGTTTTACTTCCTTGTCTATGACATTGCCTCTGCGCAAAGCTAAAGTAAGTAGTTTTTATTTCTTAATTAATATAAGTTTTCTAATAAAATAACGAAAGTGTTTTAAAATCCTTTCTTTATGGTTCTAATAAACCTTTCTTTTCATTCAAATTCAACGGCTGATATTAAAATAGCAAAAAAGGAGATAAAATGTTTCACTTACTTAAAGTATATCTTGCTGCTCTTTGAACTTCGCGTTATGAAACATAGATGTGGCCAGGCCCACACACTCCCTCTGTATATCCAAGTAAGTCAAAATATACATGTTGTTCTAAGTCAATACGCAATATCTGTTATTTAAAAAACAATCGGAAGCCAAAAACTTTTTATTATTCTTTGTTGTTTTTACTGACAAATAGATCAGAGAAATATTTCGTTTCCAAATTTAAAGCAACATTTTAATGAAAAGGAACCAATGAACAATTCACCCAGCAAAAATCCCTTGAAAATCATTCGATGCTGGTACTTCTTACACATAACAATCATGAAGCTTCCTGAAATTGCACGCTGTAGATAATATAAATCTTCTGTCAATGTCAAGGGAGTAGCCATCGCGCAGTTACACTAGTAACGATGAATGGAACAATATTCTTCCTATGGCAGCGTTACCTATTTCAGATTTAGTGTACTAACGCCATTTACCATCCCAACCTAAAGAAATCCTCTACGGTTTCAGTTCGGGAGATATAAATTCCACACCCGACTGTTTGGAAAATTTTGAGGAAACCGATGAAAATGACTTCCTACAAGTCTAATTGACAATGACAGAACCGCACATCAAGGTTTTTGTGCAGAAATGCAAGAGCTGTATGAAGAAGACGGTTCATTAAGCGTTTAAATCCCAGCTACGAATTGGCATTCAACGTAAGTGGGAAAGTTGTTAAATATAACATTGGAATATAGGTGACTAAAAATACTAGTGCAAAACTGGAGCATGAGTGGTATTCCCAAACACTTAATATGTTGTCTGTTATGTCCCGTAAAATGGTGTACGGTCTCCTTACTTTACAAGCAAGTACTGTAACGGGAATTTCTTATCCCGATATGATAATCAATTGGTAGATTCCTCATATGCTAGAAGACAGTGACAACGTCATTTTCCAATACGATGCAGCATCATTCCCCTGGCATCGGGAAGTTAGAAATTACCTCGATAAAAATCTTCCTCTTCTCTGCACTCGCCGGTCACCAGGCAACAATATTTCACTCGCATGTCGCCCACATCGAAGTCCGCCCCTGTGAAGTATTGTATGTCGCAGGTGCGGACTTCGAGGTGGGCGACATCTCTGTGACGTATTTTGCATGAGTCTAAGCCAATTACAGGATCTTGGTCCCTCTCTTGTTACTTTATCTAATCTGAAACAACGTGTCACCAGAGCTACTTCTGGAGCTGAAGATATTTGAACTCGTGTTGGCAAGAATACACCACCTCATTTACATATGCCGTGTGACTAAGGGAGCACAACATTGTACACCTATAAGTTGATGTAGCAAACTTCAACAGTTTCCATACAAAACAGTGCAATGTGAGTGGATATCTCTTAAACAGATTTGGTTTTATAAAATGTTGAAGCTGTTTATTTCACTTGTAATAATCCTGTATTATATCATACGCATTACAATCACGTACTTTTAAGATTCGTAGAAAGCTACATTTTGGAATTTTCCGAAAAGCACATCTTTTGAGATTTTGCACAACTGCAAGATGCTTCGCATCTGAAAATATTCCAAATTAAATATCATTTCTTCGCAGCACGGAACTAAATAATATTAAATATCTCAATTTATGATCATGGTCATCATTGTCATAAGCAGTTCTGAGTCTGCTGTGGGATGAATGTCTCCCCAAGTCATTTGCACAACCAACTGTCTTGGACGACTCTCTTCAGTGTAAATCCAAGATTTTTTCGCGTTTCGTTTACCATCTCCGACGAATCTGTAGGTCGTTACCAGTCCCTTGATATCCATCCTAGTATTGTAGGTGCCCAACGGTGCTGTAAATGTTTCCTGAGCATCACCACATAAGAAACTCGATGATGTCATCCACTTTGTTCGTTTTCCTGATCTATGAGTTCCTTTTAACTTCTGTGGTGTTTACTACAATCAGGCATTCTCCATGCTGTGTTTATTTTAGCGTAGTCTGTGTATGTAAAGTGTAGTTTCTGGAAAGTATCTTGTTCCTAATCTGCAAGAAAGACTAGAAATATATGCATTGATTTAACCCTTTTCGTTTGAGATGTAATGCTTTTGGAATATTTACTATTATACTCCATTGCTTTTCAAGAAAAAAATTTTAACCACTAAAATTATTTTCTTTTAACTTACCTTCGGTTTATTTCTCTTGAGCAAAGTAAATACAGACCCACAACCTTAACCGCCCATTATATAGAGCCAGAGGCTTAACATCTGACACATTTCGCACTTATTTTTAAGCACTGTTAAAATGATCTATTTCATAGTACAAAAATTTCTGCGATTTGTGACTTTTGGTTAGGATTAGCATTAGGATCATACAAAATATTCCCTGAAATATATAATATTCCGATCAGTCAGTTATGACGATGATGAGTCACCTAGTTTAGAGAAATATAAGTATATGTATAATGTATTTGAAGTCCAATAAAAAATTGCCGTCATGGTTATCTGAGATTCCTTTCAAATGACAACGACAGAAGAAAATTGCATTTTGTTCTTATACATGGGACATTGCCCATTAATATGAGAACGTGTTTGTGCAGGTTGTATGGGGGCAAATCAAATCTTAAGGCTGGTACTAATTAATTTAATTGTTTATCAAAACAGAATTCCAAACATCAACATAAGCAAAATTAGCTAAATCTGAAAGATACTCTTTTAATGCAGATGATATTTTGTATTATAACTAAACCGAAATTACAGGAAAAATTTAATTAAATTTTCTCAAAAGAGTGAGAAGAAAACCAATTTATTGTCTTACGTTTCAGCAGTTCTGCGATCTAAAATGGAACCAGATTGTTGCTTTTGCATTTCAGCACGCACGCAAAAAACGAAATTAAAAAAAATATATATATATATTGTAAACGAAGTGAGAAAACGTAGAAAAATGCAAAATTTTATTATGTGTTTCGGAAGACTTTTAAGTTCGTTAAAAGTATTTTTCAATACTATCAATTTATTAAAAAACCTTCAGAAAATTGAATGAAGAAAAATATTTTGAAATTGCAGAAAACATTGCATTATAATTACTATCGACATACGTTCACATGTTAATAAAAATTATACCTTCTGCCAAATATAATATTGCAATGTAAATTTTGTTGACAGAAATTGGTCAAACGGCTTTACATTAAAAATTAACTTTGCACGAACAAATAAGGTTGCAGAATATTCTTTCTTATTACAGGTTAGATTTCTCATATTATATAATATCATTTCAATTAGATGTTTTTTTTTCTTTTTGGTCGACTTATAGGACTAACTTTAAATAACAATCCGTGTGATTCACGTTTCTTCACAATAAAGATAACGTTGTCACTAATTTCTCTAAAATATTTTTCACATATTAAATTCAATAATTTTTTCTGTTCTCCACATTTGGGTCTTTAGTAGTCTCTGAAAACGCTTGTTTAATCGTGTTATCAATAGAATCGACAGTATGCTAAATTTGAAATAATATTTTTACAGCAATATTTCCTTAACAAGAACACGCTATTAATAAAGAATATTCTCTGTTTTTCTTTAAATTCAAATTTGTCACTATGGCTTCAAGTACGCTTTATAGATGTTACGGATTTTTAAACCGATACAAGTTTAGGGCAAGAGTAAAAAAATGTTTGTCAAAAATCGAATAAAGAGAAACATTTCTGTCATACAGATACTTCCTTCTTTAGAAATAATGTCTATGTTTTAGTGTATAAAAGTGCAGACTACGTAAAACGTCATATAACCAAATTTATTTGAAGTATGTTCACTGCAAATTCTACAATTACTTAGTAAAATTGGAATAACTTACATCTAAAGAACGACAAAATAGTACTTCAGAGGAATCAATAATACGTAACATGGCTTTGCGAAATCATATGATATTACGACTTTTGTGAAAATCATGTCCCCCAAACGCCGAGTAATTCACACTTTCTCCGTCTGATAAATAGGATATTGTTGTAAAGAACGTCTCCATGACTCAAGATTTCTGACAGACATAAAACATAAATAAATGCATTATGACTCAAATTTATGTGTTGAAAGGATTAGATGTTTTAATACACGTTTTATCAACCGAAATGTACACTTTTCTTCGCTTAATGTAACTTCAGAATAAGGATAAATTGCGCCAACTAAAAGACGCCACAGACAACAGATCAAAGTTTTAAAAAAAGAGAAAAAAATAAACATGTAAAAAGCAATGACAGAAGAGCTGTTTGCAAGCGTAAGATACCCAAGCAATAGCAAGTATAATGAAACTTATCCATAATATCTGCACAACGAACCCGAATATCGTAGTTAAAAGAGCAAGACATGCCTATAACGATGCCCATTCAGAAAGCTTTATAATTGTTGAAAACCACCAGCCACTAACTAAACAAAATAACCAATCATAGCCCCTCATGACAAAATTAAAAATTATAAGTTGAAAAGTTTAGAGCACGGATGTTTGCCTAGCGTTTAACCAACTTAGAACGCAGCCTTAAGCAATGCATATACTCTACCTCTAATTTTTCATTGCTTTTCTTTATTGCTTTCTTGTTTGAACATCTGTTGATTCCTTCTTTCAAGACGCTGGGACCTATGACGTCACGTCTTTTCCCTTCAAGGCCCTAAGGGCTCTTGTGTTTCAGCCTATATCTTTTGACGGGAGAACACCAGTAACAACAAGGTATTTTTAAATATTATTGAAGTGTGTGCTTCAAAATTTTGAACTTTCCGTTCTTGATTGATTAATATGCGAAATGTGAAGCAAAAAGTGCGACTGATTAATCATTGCGCATCCCTAAATATCGGGTTAGATATAAATATCAGTTTAAATCACATAGCCAGAAAATGGTCATTGTAACAAGCCGATAAATGAAATTTATTTGTTTCCCACAGAAACACCTAAACCATTCAGCAAGTGAAGCACGATATTTCTTGAAGAAACTGGGATAGCATTTGATTCTGGAACTTATGAATTTTTTATTAATTAAAACGTTTTTAAGGTCCAATGGAAACCATACATTTGACATAGACAACGTGAAGATGTCCCAAAGTGAAGCTTTGCAAAAGGCAATCTTTAAAATGGCAATGCCTTCATGATATCTGTTAAAACACGACATCCTTACCAGAAAGTTAAAAAACCAATATTATCGTCCAAACGATTTGATAACTTTATACAAGAAATGGTGATGATATTTTTCATTCTTACTGTGTACGAAATCATGGTTTCTCATGGATGATGAAAGCCTTAGCCAGACAGGTGAAACCGAGGTACATGTCTTTGAAATGAAAATACGTTTCCGATTCAGATGTTTTTTTATGATTGTAACACAGTTGTAAGCATATTTACTTCTTCAACCTGAATACCGGAATTTTTTTCACTATCCGATTTCTTTTCAGCATGAGAAATTTCGAATAATGCTATGGAACACCAATACTCTTGTCTTGAATTGAAAATATTTCCAAGTTTACTCGTCCCAACCTTTAACCGGCTGGGACGAGTTAACTCTGGGTTCGCAAACTAGACTCAAATAAGTTCCACTTTATATATCCACTCTTTTAAAAGTGGGATGGAAGTGGCTAGGACGACTGAACGTCTACATCAGAGCTTTGCTTTCCCCTTAGCAATAATTACTTCAGTGCAAATATTTAGGATAATTATTAACACTAATCCTTTCTGCCCGATTATCTGCTAGAATTGATTTAATGCCGTTGTAAAATCTGAAAAAATCAAGTCATTTCTTTATGTCTCCTGGCACGATGTTCTTCCAAAAGAGATTAACCCTTCGGCATCTTGTTTTGTTCCATAGAGCAGAAACTAAAGAACTAAAAGTTCACGAGTATCAACAGTAACAGGTTTACGATCGGTACTGTAGAGGCATTAGGAGGAAAGAAATTGTTTTGCCTTTGCTTTTGTAAAACACAAGCGCTATGTGAGCTTTTCTCTTTGAAGTGTGCAGAAACGTTTTGGTGCCATTGGTTCAGGTACATCGGCAGTTTAAAGAATTAAAACACCTGCATTCGACTTCTGCCGAACTCTTCAGTGGTTTCGCAAAGCAGCTTCAGTTTTACACATTTACCAGATCATAGAATTGAAGCAACTACGGCCTATCGAAAAGTAAATCAGTGATTTAGAATTTTTCAGTTTCTTCAAGAAGAGGAATTACATTGCTTCTGATTATTGTGGGTATTAGATAATTTTTCTATAGTATTTTCCGTTTAGGAGTTTCAGTAGAAGGAAATTCAGAAAACCCTTCCGTTCGCTCCATTTGAAAGACTAAACGGCAAATAAAAAGTGCTTCTAGTTGAGGATAGCCAATTCTAAAAATCATTATGCATGCTTTGCTAAAAATAAAAGAAGCACCTATAGAAAATGGTTGGATCCTGATGAAACTTCGCATGCTGCAAGAAGTACCCCAATTCTTAATTTATAAATGATTAAAAATAACGAACGTTAATTAAATAGTGGTCCGACATATCGCATGGGAGACTCTCATCGAGGGGGTATATCAAGAGCCGAGCTCTTACTCAGGGACAATTATGACAACAGTTGTGGTTGAATTAACCTCTGTTGGCTGTGAGGATCACTCTAAGTCATATCCGTGGACACTATGATGAGCAGTTCAGTGGGTTTGAGGGAGGATGTATCATTGGGGTGAGACAGGTCGGTTGATCAAGTCGCTGTGTCGCCAGACATTTGTGTCGGAGCGACGAGGAAATTGTACGGTGTTGGCGCCAATGCGTCGAGTAGGAAACAGCTGACGGACACGCGGGCAGGGACGAGAGAGGGCAACGACAAAACGCAAGTGTCGAGCAACTGTAAGCGCTGCACGGACAGGACATAATTCGTAGCTGAGAAACATTCGTGGTTATGTTACGACGCCTACACTTACGAAAGTGGCATCCGGACCGTTTCTGGACGACTAACGGCACTGAGACACTATAGGATAAGGCGTCGTCCCCACCTACCACTGACCAGCGAATATCGCCGGCGCCGTTTGGAAATGTGTCGGACCCGATCAACGTAAAATAGTATCCAGTGGCATCGTGTTGTCTTCAGCAAGAATTCCAGATTTTCACTTGGCACCGATGTTCAGCGCATACGTGTCAGCAAAAGAGCCGTCCTGAGTACGGATACTGCCTTTATCGTGGAACGGTATATTGCTCGCACACCGGTATTAACTGCCTGGTCAACAATTTCCTACAATAGCTGGACACCCATGGTAGTCCTCCGTACCACTCTCAAGGCTTAACTGATGTTGAGACTATTCTACGGCATGTGGTTTTGCCATTCCAGTTGTAGCATAACCGGGAAATTTTAACAAGGTAATTCCGGACACACGCGGCACGGCTCACTCAGTCCTACCTCCGTAATGTCAGTACACTTCCATGGCTAACGGATAGCCCGATCTCTCAACGATCGAACCTGTTTGGTACATGATGGGACACCACCTATGCCTATTCCAGAATGTCTGCGAACTGTCCAGCAATTTGGTTACCATCTGGAAAGCTAAACTTTAGGACAGTGTCCGTGAACTGGGTACGTCTGTGCCTCGCCGGGTGACAGCTGATGTCGAAGCCAGACGTTGCGATACAAAGTACGGACTCGTTCATTACAGGAATAAATTGGCCAACTGTTGTGGAATTACCGTCGTTTCCTTTCCTGTATATGTGCATTCCACATGCCAATTTTTATCTCAATTGGATGATTCGTTCAAGGTGTTCAGTTTTATTTTTGTTCTGTTGTTTTATGGGAAAAGAGTGTATTTTTTCAAAATAAAATAAAGACAACGCAATTCTCTTATACTTTGTTGTTATTAAACTTGCATCCGTTGGCCCAAATATAAAACAGTGCAAAGTGATAATAAAACTTTAAATTACACTTCAATAGAAGTTAATCACCAGGAGAAAGAAAAGGAAATAATGAGGATCAAACCGTACTTCAGTCTTTCACTGTAACCATGATCCAGAATAAAATAGTGAAGATAGTCTTTTATCACCACTTAATCGTGTCCTATTTTGCATTTGAGCTTTCCATATAACTGATAAGAGAGGTATTCTGTTGTTCAGCAAAATTTTAAGAGAATGTATTACTAAGGCTGAAGGAAGAATAAAATCGTGTGAAACACTATTCTATTTCCCACCATTTGCTGTGGAAACGCCTTCAATACCTTTACATTACTGCACAAAGCATTTTTTATATTTGATGGAAAATATTTTTTAAAGTGATTGGCCCAAATAGTGATGCTTAACGACGGAAAGAACTAGAAGTTGTCTGATATTCATCATAAGACGCACATTGAGTTCCTAAATTGTATGTAAATATAATTTTTCCGTATACATAACATTAAGTGTTTTTTGTAATTAATGGGAATTCGAACAAGCATTTCCAGGTTTTAGTTCGAGAATGCTACTTCTATACCTGCTAGGACAAGGAAGTATGAAGCCTAGGAGATGTAGCTTAGAAATCAAAGCTACTTTCGGGATGTGAACTAATCGAAGCAATACAATATGAAACGCTGCAGATAGCCAACTCTCTGCACTGAAAGGGTGGAGATGACCTGCTCTACAATATGACGACTCAACATATAGTGACTTTTATCCTTATATGGATGAAACATGGTCGTAGATGCTAGGGCAAGCGTGATTTCATAGAAAATGATATCATCAGAAGAGCGTAGCAATGTCCATCTAGGTATGCGGTTGCTGGTCGTTTTTGAAAAAATAATCTTATTAAATTAGTGTTCTTACTTTTAAGCTAGTTATTCAAGGACATAAAAATTTTGATATACTATTTTCTCCATTTGGAAACCTTTCCTTGTAATTTATAAGCGCCGCATCATCACATTAATTAACAGAACGCAATGACAAAAGCTTCAAACAAATTAATATTGCAAATTGGCTTTGTAGATGAAAGGTATTTTAGAATTAGAAATCTATATCTCCTTAAACAAGCGAACTTTAATGCATTAAGTTAAACCCGTTATTTGACACTAAGGCCTGCGTTGAATCAAAGCTGCAAATAACTTATCTCCTGTGTTTTCTTTTGATGTCAAACCAATCAAACCCACCTTTAGTGAGCAGTTCCTGAATTTTTGTGTTAGAGTATACAGCAGTTACTCGAAAAAAATCACATATAAAATTATATTATCTATTTTTCCAGTGAAAATCGGGAAAAATAGCGCCGTGTTTGAATAAATGTTTCCTGCAATTTTACAAACATAATTACGAAAACTGCAGGGACACTCTTGAATATTTTATTGAGTTAGAAAGTTTTTTGGCTTTGAAGCCTTGGAAACTGAATTACATTCAAACCGAACTACATCACAGCTCCAGCTTCTTCAGCGACACGGGACAGGTTAGTAGCGCTGGGCTCTGTTCCCTATCTAACACTTGGAGACTGAATTACCTTCAAACCGAACTACATTCCAGCTCCAGCTTCCTCAGCGACACGGGGCAGGTTAGTAGCGCTGGGCTCTGTTTTCTATCTAACCCTTGAGGACTGAATTACTTTCAAACCGAACTACATCACAGCTCCAGTTTCTTCAGCGACACGGGAAAGCTTAGTAGCGATGGGCTCTGTTCTCTATCTACCCATTGAAGACTGAATTACCTTCAAACCGAAGTATATCACAGCTCCATCTCCTTCAGCGACACGGGGCAGATGAGTAGCGCTGGGCTCTGAAATCTATCTACTTACCTTGCTGCTAAGTACGATTTGGGAGTCTTCTTTTGTTTTCGGCTACATAATTAGTTTAAACCGGACGATTGGTGGCAGCAAATCAGAGCTCAGCCCTACCATCCGAAATCGTGGATTCTCCATCCCTGCACATGCACAATACGTGTTAGCTCTCGAGAGTTGAGTTTTCAGCCGCAACCTATATGTTTTTTCGGTGTGCTGCTTGTTTTCTGTTTTTACCGAAACTTCTCTAGCGTACAAGGAGACATAACGTTCGTTATCCAACAGCGTTTTACCCCATGGATTCTATTTCAAATGTTACTGAGAGAGCATCGTAATTGTCAGAAGGGCCGACGTTAACATTAAGCCACCTAGGCACTCTCTTCGGACGTAGACTCCAGGCGAGAGCAATGCGCAGTGTCGTACAGGAAAAATCTTCCCAGTCCCTCTCCCCGAAAGAAATATCTTCAAGGTATTTTTGGAAAAATGTGTAGGTTTTAATTAAAGATTTTTTTATTCCATATTATTAACTAGGTTTCATGGGTTCTTTCGAAATTCAAGTTCTTTGGAATTTGAATACTAAAACAGCCATAAAACCTAGAAGTGAACGGAACGGTGAGTGTGTGGTCTGGAGTATTGGATAATGTGAGAGGACAAGCTGGTGTAGGTGTGATTTTAAGTGAAAAGGAGAAGAACCACTTGATTCCTTATAGTTGCATAAGTGAGAAAATTCTCTGGATTCGTTTGAACGTGAAACTTCAAAGAATAGTAATTGTTGTAGTGTTTGCTCCTTGTGACTCGGAACATTCTCAGACGAAGGAAGATTTCTGGAATGAGCTGAAGGTCACTTAGAGCCAGGTTGGTGCTAAGGAGGCAATTATAATTGCAGGGGATTTCAATGCTACTCAGAATGCAATTTTTGACAATGTTCTCAGTACGTTTAATGATTCCTGTGTGAATTATAATGGTGAAAGATTAATATAAATCCGCATTGAGAATAATTTGTATGTATCTAATACGTTTTTTAACCACAAGTATATCCACAGATATACTTGCGAAAATAGCACTCTTGGCCAAAAGAGTGTGGAGGATTTTGTTTTTGTTTCTGTTTTTTACGATCAGCATCTGAAACACTTAGTTATCGACACTCGTGTGATGAGAGGTGCGTATGTTGGTTCTGATCATTACTTGGTAATGTCATGAGTGAAACTAAATGTTGGTTGGAGGAAAAGAATAGGAAGAGGTCCAGGATGGAAATAATAAAGTTTGAAAAGTTCCCTGAAGATCATCAGCATTATTCTGACGTAAACAGAGAGCGACTGAAGGAGCTTAAATCATGTGAGAGGCATCTAAAAAAGATGTGGGAATGTTTTAAGAACTGTGCTGTCACTGCTGATAAAGCGGTCTCTGGCACCACATTAGTGGGTAACAATAGAGGTGATGCTTGGTGGAATAGTGAAATTGAACATGCAATAAAGAAAAAGAAGGGAGCCTTCTCGGGGATGTTGCAAGGTGAAGTATCTGTGGATGAATATCACTGTAAGAAGCGTTAAGCACATAGCCTGGTTCGCCAGAATAAGGCAAACATTAGGAAATAGAAGGTGAAAAGGCATAGATGGCTTTTTGGAAAAATTGGAAAGTTTACTGGAAGTTCATGAAACTCAGAAAAAATAGGAGAAATAAAGTTGCAAGTTGTGTGAAAAATAGGGTTGAAGAAATTATATGGGACCCTAATGAGTTAAGTGAAGGATGGAGTGAACACTTCTGTGTGTTATTACATCACGACGCAAAGGTGATTCTGAAGCAGACTCAGATGGTGTCCCAGTGAAGGATGAAAGCACAAGAGGGATCTCAAAAGAAGAGGTATGTAAAACTCTAAAATCTCGTCAAACTTGTACGGCTCCAGTAGTAGTAACTCTGTAATTGACTGGTTGTTTGATATTTGCTAATTGTGCTGGGAGTTAAGAATGGTCCCTCGGGATTGGAAGGATGCTAATATTGTTCCATTGTGTAAGGAATAATGTGATCAGACTGACTGCTAGAACTATCGTGGTATTAGCATACTAAGTGTGGCACGGAAAGTTTTTGGTAATGTCGTTATTTAAAAAGTACGCGGTCTTACATGCAAGAAAGTGTGGGATATTCAGAGTGGTTTTAAGCCTGGTAAAGGCTGCACTGACTAAATGTTTGCATTATGCATGATGATTGAAGAGTATCTGGCTGTTGGTAAGTAAGTTTTTGCTGCCTTCACAGATTTAGAGAAAGCTTACGACCGAGAAAATACGACACTTTTGTGGATGGTATTGAATGAATATGGTGTTAGTCCGAATGTACTTAATAGCATAAAAGCCATTATGCAGGCAGTAGAGGTTGTGTACGACTGAATGGTGGTTTATCAAAATAATTTTCTATTGGTGGAGGAGTCAGACAAGGTTGTGGAATGTCACCATGTCTGTTTAATATATTTATGGATGCCTGCATGCATGATGCCAAAATAGGTAACACTGGTTTATGTCTTGGTGCTATCCGTGTTTGCAGATTGCTGTATGCTGATTACACTGTCCAGTTAGCAGAAAGCAAAAGTGAGTTGCAAAGTATGTTTTTCCGGATGTACGAAGTTTGCATGAAATTCAAACAGTATAAATAAAGAAAAGTATAAATAAGGGAAAGATGGGAATTGGCAGTACTGAATGTAATATAATTCCAAATGGCATAGTGATTGACCAGGTGAATGATTTTGTGTACTTAGGAAGCATGTTTGACAGAGAGAACAAATTATGGATAGTGAAATTAGTAGGCGAGTGAATTCTACATTGAAAGTCATGGCTGTTCTGGGAGATTTTCACAGGAATGAGTGGTTCTAGAGAGATTCCCCATGTGGTATATGAAAAAGTAATTGTTCCTACTCTGATGTATTTCAGTGAAACCTGGGTACCACAAAAGAAACGTAGGAGGCGTTTGTGTGCTGGAGAAATGCGTTACTTACATAAAGACACGTTTGTTTCAAGACACGTTCTGATTGTGTGAGGAATGAAGATGCGTTGCAGTTGGGTAATGTGAAGAAAAAATCTTTTTATCAAGGTGGAGACTAATATACTTCGATGGTTTGGCCATGTTGAAACAATTAGTGATGATGTGCTTACTAAGAAAATCATTTTAGCCCTAGAGTCAGGAAGGAAAAGCAAGGGAAGGCCAAGGAAGTAATGGGAGGATCAGATTCAGGAATATCTGCTTGAGAAAAAGATTATGAGTATGAAATATAAAATATCTTGTGTACGGCGTGTGATGGATGTCAGTGCAGCCCGAGTTGTATTTCAAGATTGCTTTCCACGGACAAGTTTGATACGGCTAGAGTAAGTAAAAGTTATACGGTAGTTTGTATATCTTCGTAAAACAAACACCTGAATCGCTTAGTGTTGAGAACAGCTTAGTGTTGTTGTTGTTCTTGATATCGATCATATATTTTGTCTTTCATCTCTTTAAGAACGGCTGTTACAAATCCGATACAATCACATAAATATCACTAACACTGAAAACTATAACTAAAAATGTTATTTGTGGGAAAACAGAATTTATTATATTGTTTTAAAGATGAAAATCTATCGATATACTAATTTTTCCTGTAAATTATCTCACTTTCCCACAGGGTGAAACCTTGTCCTAATAATTCGGTCCCACGCCGAGGATTCTTTGTTCTTCCCGATTCGCATTCTGCAAATATATCAACTGTAAATGTACATGAAACACTTCAGTAATAACTGATTTCCAATTTGTTGAAAATCTAATTGGTGAGGCTACGTTGAACTAATTATCTCTAAGAGCAGTACGACATAATATTTTTCCACAGAAACTGCGCTCTACAGTTATTTAAGTAATGATTTTTCGGCTCTAGATGAACAGTACCGATACCACAGTTTCGAAATCACTCGTAAAACATGGGTTGTATTTCAGATTCTCTCTATTTTCTTTGGAAGTACTACAACACAGAAATTTTGCGTCATACAAACTCACTTAAACCCCCTTACAATAATCTGTATTCTAGAAGGCATATATTGGAAACTCGAATCGCTACTTCTAAAGAAATAGGAGCTGCAACCTTCAGAAATTTGTGTAAGCTCATGGTAAATAATTTTATAACTATCATAGGACGTTAAAAGACACTAAAAAATGTCCTCTCCTCATGGCGATTTTGTCATGATATTGAACGAACTCATTTCAAATTCTTGTAGAAAGTCAGACGGAAGGAACTGGTAACACTACAATGAAATGGTTTGGAGACACTTTCATGCTTCGAATTTCGTAGTGTGTTGGGAATCATTGTGATATTATAATGGCATCCTAGTTTTTCGTATACAAAAAATTCTTGTTTTCATTTAATGATATCTATTGAATAGGGAACTTTTCTCAATAAATTCAGTACTTCACTTTAACTTTCCTGTATCTGATTTTACAGGGATGAATGTTTTTTACATTTGTGGAGAAAGATTCTGCTGTCTGCACATTAGGATGACTGAATGCTTTTGGGCAAAATAGATTGACGATGTATTCAGTATAATACATTTAAAAATAAATTTATATTTATTCATTCTCATACTGTTTTTGTAATTGAAAGCGCTTTCTAAAAGCTTCGGGAGAGGGTAACTCCTCTTTCAAAAGTATTATCCGTGAATTATAGTGGCCTAAAACGAACAATCTTTAAAAGGAAACATTCTTAATAGCCCAGCTCAGGGAACTACAGACTGATTATTTATTCAAATGCATCGGTATATTACACGAAGTAATAGGTTTGATACTAAATTTGTCTTTCGGAAAAACAACCTCTCAACTTTCCTTTTCAAATATTCCAGTTCTATTCTATTGTGATTTTCTTGTGCAACGTCTCTAATAAAAAGGTTTAAAACCTTTGTCTTCTTTGAGAATTAATTGCACAAAGGATTACAGGCAAATTGCAAAGCTAAGCACTACAGGTTTGCAAAATTGATTAACTTGTCTTTTTTCAGAAAGCATAATTTGAGAAATCAAAAAACTCATGGGAACATCAAGTTGAGAAAGTCTTAGAAAATTATTACGTCATCGATTTATATCAAGAATTAAATACTGCGAACTCTTTTACTTTTGTTAAAAAAGTATACATGAGAAACTAGGAAAATCGAAGAACAGCAACACGCTACGTAAAAACTAGAATATTTGTTAAATACATAACAACTGACTGATTTTAAGACTTCAATATTCGTTAAATCCCAAACACAGCGTTGAACGCCGAATGCGCAAACTACAGAAGGTGAAAATGAATTTGAAAGAATAGTTCAACTAACGAAAGCCTTCAGAACATTTAGGTATCCACTCACACCAAGTTTGGGCCCCCGGGGTAGCACCGCCTTCCGAGAGCTGGCTTATAAAGGTTCGCCCGATTTGGGTCCGGGTTTAAATCCGGATGAGGCATGGATGTTGAGTTTGTATTACGGCACTGGCTCTCTCCTTTCTCTGGAACCAATGTTCCAAAATTGCTCCGACTGCTTGCAGAAAATTTAAATGTCACAGTGGTCGTTATACCCTAAACATAAAAAAAAATGTATGGTCCTGCCCAAATCATTGAACAATAAACATTAGATGGCCCAAAGGGCAATCCTCGCCTTTTATTTAAACACAAAATAATTCACCCGAGTTGCACATGTAGAGATGTGTAGTTTGCGAATGATCTATTCCAAGTGATCCAATCGAAAATGTGAACGAAAAGATCCGTTCATTGATTCCAGAAGATTTTGTTCGCGGCGAACGAATTCCTTTGCCATTAGCATGACCAAATCGTTCGTCGTTCGTTTCGCTTCCCAAATCGTATATCCCAAGGTCTTACAATATTCTTTAGTTTCTCGGCCGCAATTTGTGTTTCATTGACCTATATTAGTTAATGTGTCCAAAATCTTTATAAAAATTTCCTGGAACTATCTTATAAAAATGTTGTCTTCGGTTTTGTTAGAATTTGCGTTAAAAGAAATGTGTATCCTATTTGCTTATATACATTTCTTTTTGCATATTGTTTTGCTTATTTCATTTTGGTTTTAATCACAAAATGGGAACACCAGCTTAAAGCTCTGGCTGTTCTTGAGGTTTTGTAATATGTATATTGTACTCCTAAGTAACTAACTCTTATTTGTATTAATAAATATTAAACGCAATATTTGTACTACCACATGTGAAAAAATTAACTACAAAAATCGTCACTGACTATTTTAAATCGCTTAATTTATGGTCTGAAATTTGTGAACACAAACGAACCGTTTCCAACCTGCAGAACCTCACACAATGTTCTGTTTCCATCGAAAGAAACCAACGGGTCTTTTAAACGGAACATTTTAGTGACTCAATCTGCCCACCATTACGTACATTCTATTTGTATTAAACGCTTTTCAAAACCTGCTTTAATCGAAACACGCAATATTTTAAGAGAGATAAATTGTTTTTTTTCACGTTAATAAATATAATATTTTGAAATAATAACTCAAAACAACCATGAAGTTCAGTTTGCGTGCGTTATTTCGAGTCCTCTTGTAATCAAATGCCTCACTTTGAAAATGGAAGAATGCCAAGAATATGTTGTAGAATAAGGAAAGTTTTATTATATTAGTATTTGGTTTCAGGAAATATAAATGTTTCTTAGAACATTTTCGGAAATTAGATAATAATATGAACTAGGAATTTCCGATGTAAAATTTAGAATATGTATTAAATGACAAAGAAAAGAAGAACACACTATCAAATGCTTAGATCACAGTGTAATATGTAGAAAATGTTTAGCTTTTATGATACATAACTAGATAAAGATATGAAAAATGTATTCCTTTTTCAAACTACGTGGTCACATGTTCGATCCGTATACTGAATTTTCTCCCTGCCACGTATTTTTCATATATACTAGGAAATGTAAAATGTTTTAATAATAATCATGTTTCAAATCAGTAAGAGACACGAGTATGCATATTTTTCAGGTGAGAGCGAAAAGTATGATCAGATTTGTTATCACTTAGTGATGATTGTGTACTTTCACATCAATATATCTTGTTCCTAATTCTTTAATGTGAATTCGAAGATCTTTAGAATCAATAATATCCACTGATGTGAAACAGAACAGGCACTACATATTTTTGAACTATTAATAAACCGTAATGAAAAATAAATTATAATTATTTAATAGAGAAAAAATATGCTTAAATGTTTCTTTCAGTAATGGAATTTGTCATCTTTCCGAAGGTTTGCAGGTCTAGACAACTCGGAAGTGATATGAGTATAGTATAGTATAAGAACCCTTTCCTAAACATAAAGCAAGAGAAAAATGCTACCAAAAAATAGATACCTGCTAAGAAAGCGCAGTGTTTATGTACATTCTTTTCCGAATAATTATATGTCTGGTTCTTCCTGTCGGACTCATATGGAATTGATACTAATCATTACTTTGCGTTGTACAAAATCGCATTTCGAAACATGTTGCACTTACCGGATAAAAATTGAGATTTTCATTTAAAATGAAATCACTCATATATTTGAGAACAACAGTATTCATCCTGTTGAAAAGTTTATTCAAATCTTCTTGCAAAGGTTTTCATCCCTTCGGTTTTGACACCGAAAATTCTAGATTCTTTCGTTTGACGTTTTGCGAATCTTCAAATTTTCTTTCGCGGTATATATAATCCTTGTTAGCCCGAATTGCTTTAAATAAAAAAGAAAGTGATCGAAGCTGTATTCTGAGTGTGGTACGATCTCCATTCTGTCGAATTCCTGAACCTTAACCTCGGCTATAAAATAGCTATAAGCATTAGAACTGTGGTTAAAGGAGTGCCCGCTTTAGGTTGTATAATGGAAGTTACTAGCGGATTGACACGGTATACAAGATTTCCAGATGCTAAATATAATACTTTGGAATACTTCACTTTATTTTTAACAGACCTCTTCATCTGTGTCTAAGATAAATTTCCCCGTGTTTACGTTTCCCACTGAATGTCATAAGAAATGAAATTTGCCCGTTCTGTATAAAATTCTACTAATTAATCGTGCATCAACGAACCCTGTGCTTCATATCACTTTTCTCGTGCTGTGTTTGAAATTCTGTGGCTGTTACTACCATTTTAAGGTATAAACTACGGGAAAACATGAAACACACAGAACGTAATCATTGGGTGAATCATATTATTCCATTATATCTGTTCAGAAGTTGCGTGTATTTTGGTATCTTTTCTCTCGAATTTTTTTTCTCAGCTACACATCCCGCATGTTACTCAGCTAAGCAAATAGCGCCACCTTTTCCAATACCTTCAAAAAATATCCGGATCTTTGAAGGATTTTAATTAAAAATGTTTTTTCTATTCACATTCATTGCGTCAACCAATAAAGCTTTCTGAACTGGAAATTACTTCTACAAGATCCTGCGGTAACATAATGGAGCGGAAGCAAATGATAGGCTCTGATGTGTCAGATTTGAGACAGTTTCTGACCGCTGCCACATACATGCTACGGAAAGCTAGAGGAGCGGCGAACCGTAAGACGTTTCGCCGAAGAATGCGGCGTGATCCAAAGCGCTGTTTCACGTGCGTGGAAGACCTTCCAAACGACAGGAACAGCTGTTAGAAAGGCCGGTGTTCGTCGGCCACGGAAAGCAACAACAAGAAATGACCTATATATGGTCCTACAGTCCAAACGTGATCGCCGCCTACCCATTGGAGACATCGATTACAATGGTGTAGAGTTTGACCGAAGAGAAATAGGGTACGATGCTCTTCACGGATGAGAGTCGTTTCAGTACCATGAGCGATTCTGGATGTCAGCTGCTTTGCAGAGAGGTCGGAACACGTTATCGACCGGCAAACATTACCGAAAGATATCGGTATGGTGGTGGCGGTGTGCTCGTCTAGTGAAGCATCACGCTTAATGGTCGTACTGAGCTCCAAATTTTCGAAGAAGGTTCCGTAACCGCAAACCGCTACTGCGATGAGGTGCTCTTTCCTCATGTGCGCCTATTCGGAGGTGACATTGGTTCCGATTTCGTGTTTGTGACGATAGTGCGAGACTTCATCGAACACGTGCACGAGACAAACTGTTGGAAAGTGAATATATCATTCGTATGGATTGGCCTGCGTACTCCCTGGATCTAAATTCTATAGAAAATGTGCTGGACGCTCTGGGGAGACGTCTTGCGGCACGCCCACATCCGCTGGAAAATGTCCATCAGTTGAAACGTGCACTACGAGAGAAATGGGCAAAGTTTCATCAAGAGCTCATCGGCAGCCTCGTGTGAAGTATGGCCAGACTCTGGAACGCAGCCATAGCTGTTAACAGGTATCATATTCTTTACTGACGACCACCTCTTTTCTGTAATTCATTTGTGAAAACGATGATTCTGTACCATGGTGTGTACTACGTTATGGTAATTTTTCACTTTTGCACGTGTGTTTGTTCATCTTCACGTTTGGTACATACTGAGGTCTCTGTGGTATGACATTGATCTATCCAGGCTCCTTCATTGCCAAGCTACGGCAAAAATGGAACGACCCTTGAGTTTTGCACGCCGGTGTATATCGTACCTAATGAAAATACCAATTTCTGAAGACAGAAAACTCGTCCCTGTAAAAGATGATACTCAGAAATACTGATTCAGCTGACCGACGCGAAGAGTCACATCGCGCACATGGGGACTCATGCTTAAAACTCTTGAAATGAAGCGGGGATATTCCGAGACGTGTTTCGATGAACTAAAGTTAGATGAATTATCCAAGGTAAAAAAAACACTCAACAAATTATAAAACACTAGTTGCAGACGACACCTCCTCACACTAGTAGAAAGCGTTTTCTTCCGTACACCGTTTTCTTACGGACTTTTTAAAATAAGGACATATACAGGCATTATGCAACACTCAAATTCATTACGACTGGCACAACTGTTCGGTTTCAAAAATGCGGAAATAACACCAAACCGAAAGAATAATAACACTGAAAACGGACGAAAACTATGGGTATAGAAATGTTATATTGTTCACGTGTACAAAATCGATGGAATTACATTATCGATGTTTCCTGGAACCTACGCTGAGAAATACCACGCACTTCGGCAGTGCTTAACTATATGGGGCCAAAAAAAGTTTACTTCTGCCATCTATTTCTCTCACACACAACAGCAGATAAGGTTATTATGTTAATTATATTAAACATCTATATGTCTTGGTTACTTCCGTGTTTAACCAGACAACTGATTCAAAAGCAAAAATACTATGATAAACATGTATAAGAATGCTCTTCCAGCAGAATAATTCCTGACAGTGTGCATCCGTTTTACTAATTTATTGACAGTTTTAATCTCAGTTGTGTCACCAAAAACGGTTCTACGTCAATTCGTCGCGTGCGTCAATTCGTCGACCGCGTCAATTCGTCGACTGCGACGATTCGTCGCGCGTCAATTCGTCGCCTACGTCAATTCGTCGCGCGTCAATTCGTCGACTGCGTCAATTCGTCGCGCGTTAATTCGTCGCGCTTCAATTCGTCGACTGCGTCAATTCGTCGCGGACAAATTCGTCGACTACGTCAATTCGTCGACTACGTCAATTAGTCGCGTTTACAGATTTTGGTTACATACAAAACGAATGCAGGAAAACGTACGATTTCGAACGTCTTGCTCCCTGATCAAATTTATAAAGTTTGGACACGCAGACAGGATAGGAATATTACGTTTTTCTTTGGCACTAAAAATATTAGACGGTAAACGGTTTTTGGAACGGGGCAGGGCCCGGTTGGTCAGAGCCCCCCATATACAAAATTTTCGTAAAATCTACAGTTTTCAATTCAGAACCACCAAATCTGGTATACTATCTCGTGGTATTCTAACTTAGACTGTAGACGGTTTTGGGAAGCGGTTGCAGAGAGGAAGGGGAGGGGGGTTAGAGCCCCCCCCCCCTACAGAATTGCCGTAAGATATAGTTTTCAATTTAGAACTACCAAATTTGGTATATTATCTCATGGTACTCTAACTTAGACGGTTTTTGGAACGGGTCAGGGGCCCGGTTGGTCAGAGCCCCCACACACAAAATATTCGTAAGACTACAGTTTTCAATTCAGAACCACCAAATCAGGTATCCTATCTCATAGTACTCTAACTTAGACGGTTGTCGGTTTTTGGAACGGGTCAAGGCCCGGGGAGTCAGAGCTCCCCCCCCTACATACAAAATTTTCTTAAAATCTAGTATTCATTTCAGAACCATCAAATTTGGTATCATGAAACTCTAACTTAGACGCTAGACGGTTTTTGGAAGGGGTTGGAGCCCGCGGGGTCGGAGCCCCCCCCCCTTATAAAAAAATTCGTAAAATCGACAGTTTTTATCTTAGAACCACTAAATTTGGTATACTATCTTATGGTACTCCAACTTAGACGGCAGACCGTTTTTGGAACGGGTCAAGGCCCGGGGGTGAGAACCCCCCACATACAAAATTTTCTTAAAAACTACAGTTTTCAATTCAGAACCACCTAATCTGGTATACTATCTCATGGTACTCTAACTTAGACGCTAGACGGTTTTTGGAAGGGGTTGGAGCCCGGGGGTTAGACCACCCCCGAATAAACACTTTTTCGTAAAATCTACAGTTTTCAATTTAGAACCACCGAATTTGGTATACTATCTCATGGTACTCTAACTTAGACGCTAGACGGTTTTGGGAAGGGGTTGGAGCCCGGGGGTTAGCCCCCCCCCGAATAAACACTTTTTCGTAAAATCTACAGTTTTCAATTTAGAACCACTGAATTTGGTATACTATCTCATGGTACTCTAACTTAGACGCTAGACGGTTTTGGGAAGGGGTTGGAGCCCGGGGGTTAGACCCCCCCCCGAATAAACACTTTTTCGTAAAATCTACAGTTTTCAATTTAGAACCACCGAATTTGGTATACTATCTCATGGTACTCTAACTTAGACGCTAGACGGTTTTTGGAAGGGGTTGGAGCCCGCGGGGTTAGAGCCCCTTCCTCATAAACACTTTTTCGTAAAATCTACTGTTTTCAATTTAGAACCACCGAATTTGGTATACTATCTCATGGTACTCTAACTTAGACGCTAGACGGTTTTTGGAAGGGGTTGGAGCCCGCGGGGTCGGAGCCCCTTCCTCATAAAAAATTTCGTAAAATCTACAGTTTTCATCTTAGAACCACCAAATTTGGTATACTATCTTATGGTACTCTAACTTAGTCGGCAGACCGTTTTTGGAACGGGTCAAAGCCCGGGGGTCAGAGCCCCCACATGCAAAATTTTCTTAAAAACTACAGTTTTCAATTCAGAACCACCTAATCTGGTATACTATCTCATGGTACTCTAACTTAGACATTAGACGGTTTTTGGAAGGGGTTGGAACCCGGGGGTCAGACCCCCCCCGAATAGACACTTTTTCGTAAAATCAACATTTTTCAATTTAGAACTACCAATTTTGGTATACTATCTCATGGTACTCTAACTTAGACGCTAGACGGTTTTTGGAAGGGGTTGGAGCCCGCGGGGTCGGAGCTCCCCCATCATAAAAAATTTCGTAAAATCTACAGTTTTCATCTTAGAACCACCAAATTTGGTATACTATCTTATGGTACTCTAACTTAGACGGCAGACCGTTTTTGGAACGGGTCAAGGCCCGGGGGTCAGAGCCCCCCACATGCAAAATTTTCTTAAAAACTACAGTTTTCAATTCAGAACCACCTAATCTGGTATACTATCTCATGGTACTCTAACTTAGACATTAGACGGTTTTTGGAAGGGGTTGGAACCCGGGGGTCAGACCCCCCCCGAATAGACACTTTTTCGTAAAATCTACAGTTTTCAATTTAGAACTACCAATTTTGGTATACTATCTCATGGTACTCTAACTTAGACGCTAGACGGTTTTTGGAAGGGGTTGGAGCCCGCGGGATCGGAGCTCCCCCCATCATAAAAAATTTCGTAAAATCTACAGTTTTCATCTTAGAACCACCAAATTTGGTATACTATCTTATGGTACTCTAACTTAGACGGCAGACCGTTTTTGGAACGGGTCAAGGCCCGGGGGTCAGAGCCCCCACATACAAAATTTTCTTAAAAACTACAGTTTTCAATTCAGAACCACCTAATCTGGTATACTATGTCATGGTACTCTAACTTAGACGCTAGACGGTTTTTGGATGGGGTTGGAGCCCGGAGGGTCAGACAAACCCCGAAATTTTTTTTTTGTAAAATCTACAGTTTTCAATTTAGAACCACCAAATTTGGTATACTATCTCATGGTACTCTAACTTAGACGCTAGACGGTTTTTGGAACGGGTCAAGGCCCGGGGGTCAGAGCCCCCACATTAAAATGCCGTGTAAAATCTACAGTTTTCAATTTAGAACCACCAAATTTGGTATACTATCTCATGGTACTTTAACTTAGACGGTCGACGGTTTTTGCGAAGTGTCAAGGCACTGGGGGTCGGAGCCCCCGCACACACACAGACATACAACATTTTCTTAAAAACTACAGTTTTCAATTCAGAACCACCAAATTTGGTATCATGAAACTCTAACTTAGACGCTAGACGGTTTTTGGAAGGGGCTGGAACCCCGGGGTGAGAGCTCCTCCCCTCCTCATAAAAATTTCGTAAAATCTACAGTTTTCAATTTAGGACAACCAGATTTGGTATACTACTTATGGTTATCTAACTTAGACGGTAAACGGTTTTTGGAAGGGGTCGGGGCCCGGGTCAAGGTAGCCCCATGCAAAATTTTCGTAAAAAGTTCCGTTTTTTACTCTTAAGAATACCCTATTTACGTTCTAAGGCGCTCTTTGGCTCTTTGAGGGCCTTGCACCATAAACCATCAACCAACCAACCAACTAACCAACCAACCAACTAACCAACCTACGGTCTAAGTTAGGGACTGTAGATAACAATAAAGTGCAAAAATATGCGTTTAATGGTGTATTAAAAACACAAATCTTTATAGTTTAGCTTTCACTACCAACGAACGGCTTATCAGAAAGAAATATAATGTAATGTAAACAGAGAAATCCAGATATTCAAAATTCAAAACGGTAAGAAAAAGATGATCAATGCCAATGTGAAGTCGTATGCATGCGACATCACATAGGTACATTGCATTTCTGTGTCGCGGGATTCACAGAAGCACACGCCAGATGTACGGCAGTTCTATAGATGTCTCCTAGAAGGTAAGTATTCCCATTCCTTTTTCTTTCTTTTTTGTTTCGCAAAATTAAATTAACTAAATCAAAAAATTTAAAATAAGTTTACTGGAAAATTGCAGGAATATCTTTTTCATTCATTAACTTTCACCCGCTGAACTTGGTGATTCCACAAATAGTAATATGTACCTGGCAAATAACTGGTATCCCTGCTAGTACAAATTATATTAATGATTTATTTGCGTCCAGTTCAATCTAGTATGTCCATAAGAGCGTTTGGGGCCGTATGAAAAATACATTTCAACGTGTGCCGCTACGGCGGCGGAGTGATCTAGGCGCTGGCTTCTGACCACTTGTCGAGAAGGATCCTGGTTCAAATCCCTGTGAATCATGGACGTTGTGCTTGACTTCTGGCACTGGCTGTCCCCCTTCCGAGGAACCAGTGGCCCAAAATTGGGAATGTCCGACTGCTTATAGCCCATTGCATTGATCACGGTGGTCGTTAACCCCCCCCCCCCCCAAAGATTGCGACGTGTCCATTGCTATTTGTTGTGGACCGTACAAAAAGTATGTTTTTGATATCAAAGTGTCCACTTCCATGTAGGCTGGCCATAAAATGTTAGGGGACCGTACAAAATTGCACTTTTGTTTTCACCTTGTCAGCGCTTCGGTATATGGGTGAAGTATACGTACATATAGTTGGGCCATTTCAGCACGTAGTTTGGTTTATATAGAAAATCAAGATAATGTTACATTTTTACTCAGCTACAACACATTAATCCCAAAGGCTATTTGTTGAAATCTTTAATCCGCCGTGCTCATATTCACAACGTTAACATAACATGTCAAGTTATTAATGTTGCAGTTTTACCCTGTCACAAAACTTTAGTTACAAGACCTTAGGCGTAAACTTTTTTTAGGAATTTTTAGTCCGACGTATTCATAAGGTTTCGATAACATGCCAAGGTTATGGTACTGCGTTTTGACTGAGGCACAAAAATTAATAAACAGGCCTTAAGCCTTTTTATCAGTTTTCAATCAACCGTGCTCATATACATAAAATTTTCAGAGAAAGTCAAGTTTACTGTGTTGCGCGTACAAAACTATAAACATCCATTAACTTTCACCTGCTGAACTTGGTGATTCCTCAATTCATCCATTAACAAGTCTTTTAAGTGATTGTATGCTATGGTCATATTGATAATGTTTGATGACAAGTCAGGTTAATGATGTTGCACTTATTAAAGACTTAAAAAGGTGTAGAGGCTAGTAATTATTATTTGAAGTCTAAGTAAAAGCTCATTTTTAACTTGACTCGTCATGAAATCCTTGTGAATATGGCATTTATTTTATTTTGTACATTTTACAAAGCGTATGCATTTTTTTTGGCATTTGTTTTATTTTGTGTTGTACTTGTTACATAGCGTTTCGCATTTTTGTAATGCTTGTGACTTGTGATTGCATTTTGAATTTTTATTTGTTTCACATTTTGAATTTTTATATGTTTCACATTTTGGATTACTTTTTGACATTTTATGTTTTTGACATGCTATTTTGAAAATTTTGACTTTTTTAATTTTGCGTTGTGTTTTACATTCTTGCATCTTCGGCGGAATTACATTCTTGAAAAATTCAAATACAAGTTAGTAAAAGGTATAATTCAATTAGTGAGAAATACCAGCACATTTTAGTAAAGGGTAGAATTATATGAAATTCCTCTTAAAATGTCCAGCATGTTAACATTGTCTCTGTGCACCAAAGAAGTTCGAATTCCTTTTTATCTTGCCAACGTTTCTCTTCTGGGTGGATTTGTTGGAATCTGTGCTATCACTCTTTCGATTTTAGCCATAGTTGTTCTCTGCTCTTTCGCAATTTCACTGATTATTTCGTACAGTCACAGGTTTTTCTCTCCCAGAATTGTATTCCAGCGTCTGTCTAATCTTTCAAGTTCGTTTTGTGTTCTGGGAAAGCCAAATAAATTGTTTTCACTAACTGACCAAATTGTTGGCGGGAACAGCGGAGGGCTTCTGCTTGGATTGTTTCTTCTGCTTCCACGAAATTTTCCAAGAACATAATTTTCCTCAAACCACTGAACTACAGAATCTGCATATTCTAGTAAAATTGATTTCACTTCTTCAAAAGCAGCTGGAATTTCATCAGATGAAAAAAATGCGAGTGCTTGCAAATGTCTGACTTTGAGAGCAAACTCACTGTTTTCCTTATATTCCAAGGCTATGCCAGAGGATGGATATTCCTCAGCACATTTTTTTCCGAGATGAAACCAACAACATTTGTGTGTGCTGCTTCCAAATTCCTTTTTAGCAGCATTATAACGGTAGCTATTTCAAAATCTATTATTATGCGTATATTGTGGTGCAAGCTGAATATCATAGTCTGATGCATAGTCTTGTAAATCCTACAAAAAATACTTTATAATAGTATTATATTATTTATACTTGCTGGAAAGTAACCCATAAACTAGTGGGACAAGTCTGTGCATAACTGGATTCGTTTCAACCATAGTATGAATGGAACATTATTACCTAAAAAGGGTTTGACAAGTTTCAAATGTCTCATCCATAATCCAGAGGGGTGCTTCTTTAAGCTTTCGTAAATTATTCTCTGTTAAAAATAAAATAATTCTTTGATGTCCAAATGCGCTATCTCTGCCAAGAAATTTTGCACCATCTTCTCCTGTAAATTTATTGGGGCATCGATCCGTTCTGAAGTCGTAGGCTCCGCAGGCATGTCTTGGCATGTCTTCTCTTTTTTACAACTTGCCTTAGTGCATCCATATTAGGCATGTAAGCTGCATTTACTGCAGCCATTGACGTTGTCACGGTTTGAATAATTTGTGCAGGGGGCTTCGTCCGTATTTCTCGCTCGTTCTTTTATTTGCGCTCTTGCAACAGCAACATCACTTTTCTCCGGTCTTGGAGCATGATTATGTGGTTTCTCATTGCGCATCCTGTGTTCATCTCCAATAAGAATAGTACTAGCAAAGCCAGTACAATTTCCATAATTTCTTTCAATACAGTGACAATACCGTAAATCACCTCGCACTCTGTTATGGCAAAATAAATACCCTTTCCATTTCAGCAAATCATTTTCTTTTTGTGAGTTAACTATTTATGTTGCATTCTTCATCTGCATAGTGCCTTCGGAAAACAATGCACTTTCTCTTTCCAAAATATTTAGAATGATATATTTCCACTATTATCACTTGACAACGCACAACAAAGGTTTCAACAAGCACGTTCTCTGTTCTCCAGTCAACTACGAACTAATGAGCAACCATTCAATAAAACACTCAGAATACAGACAATCACGTGAAGCTTGTTCCTCCAGTTAGGGTTTAAGCGAAGTTCAAGATTTTCGTACCTGCGGTCACAAGAAGTGGTTAATTTTAAGGATCGGCATCTTATCTTTTGTTTTTCCAAAACGCAGAGGTACATGTATTTTACAGCTGGGACGCTCCAGGCGGGGATCAACAGATGCGAAGAACCCGGGAGCCAGGTTCCGGTGGCGGGCGCAGGCGCGGACTGGGCAGCTGTACTCTGGGCCGGTAGGCGTCATGCTAATTCTCAAAAATAAATTCAATTTTTTTGTGTTGCACCATGCGTATGAAAGAAAATTGTTATACTGAAAAGACAATTTGTTTACCCCGTAACATATTAAACGAAACCTACGTCCCTACGTGCCAAATGATCTGCAAGCCAAACACAGTTTTTCATGCAACACCTTCTCCCGACTTTTTAAGTTCAGATCTGTCTCGTTCGACTTATTTCCTGTACCGCCCCTCTCTTTCGCTAATTGCAGTTAATTGCCGTGAAATTGGTGTTTTACGTTGGGGTGTATTGCCGCCTGTCCTGAAGACTATAGTGAAATCGGTGAACCCCAGGGGAAAAGTATTCCATCAAAAGCAACAGAAATCCAATGCGAGAGCAAAACTTTGTTCGTTGTCATGCATTACATCCCAGCAATTTAGGCGAAGTAGGAAGTGTGTTTTTCTACTACGACACCAGAAGATTGTCGCGAATGCTTAGGCAATTACGATACAGATGTGTCCTTAAGACTTCTCTTTCAAGACGTCCAAAGGCCGGCACTAGGGGATGGGGAGGGATACAGTGCGGATGCTCTTTTTTGTTGAAGTTAGAAATTCTTAAGCTCATTCTTACTAAAAACTTTGCCTGGTTACCAGTAAGTACTGTCTCATGCCTCAACCATTGCACAGATTTGTTGTTTTTGTTTTCATTCTTTGAGTTAACAGCGGGAAAATATCTGAACTGCGTTGTTTCAGTTGGAAATATTTTTTTTACTTCAGCAACAGGGCTTCACGTATAATTGCAAAATACTTCGATAGAATAAACATACCTTACATAAAGAGTTTGCACGAGAAAATAGATTAATAATAAGGAAAATATTCTAAAACCCAAAAAAGAAATAGCGGAACCGAAAAAGCTAGGTAGAGGAAACAAAAGGCTCTAAGAAAACGTTCATATTTAAAGAAACCTGTAGTCGCTTAATGAGTAAGTGGTATAACTCAATACAAAATCATGTGCTGTATTTGAAAAAAAAATTGAAGCAAGTAGGCATCGTGACTGTCCCAAGTTTCCCCTTTTCATCCTGTCGACATTACAACTACCACAGAAAAGAAAATAACAAAAACATAACAAAAACACCCATACAAAGTAAAATGCCCAAAACATAAAAAGAAGTAACCACACAAAATGAAATGCCCAAAACATTAAAAAAACTGCAACCACACGAAACAAAATACCCAAAACATGGTAAGAAATTCTGTTGAAAGCACAATGAAGGTATACGATAGGAGAAATATATGTTTTTAAAACTTAATACAAGTGTCAAAACTGAAATAAAAAGAAAGAAAAAAGAAATATTCCAAATTTCATTGTTACTTTAGATATTTTGACCTGTTGACATTTCGTAAATTGTACTTGCACTCGGTCAAAAAATATTACTTACAAGGACTGTTTAGTAACTTTCAATCGCTGTGGTCGTATTTATAAGGTTTGCATAACAAATCAAGTTAATAATGTTGCGCTTTCACTTACCGTCTCCCGCTAAGTTAGAGTTTCATGACACAAAATTTGGTGGTTCTGAATTGAAAAATAAAAATTTTAAGAAAATTTTGTATGTGGGGGGGTGTCTTATCCCTGGGCCTTGATCCGTTCCAAAAACCTTCTACCGTCTAAGTTAGAGTACCATGAGATAATATACAAAATTTGGTGGTTCTAAATTGAAAACTATAGATTTTACGAAAGTTTGTGTGTAGGGGGGGGGGGGTGACCACCCCTGCCCCGACCCGTTCTGAAAACCGTCTACCGTTTAATTTAGAACACCATTATATAGTATACCAAATTTGGTAGCTCTAAATTGAAAACTTTAGTTTTCACGAAAAATATTTATGGGCGGAGGGACTCTGACCCCGTGCCCGACCCGTTCCAAAAACCATCTACCGTCTAAGTTAGAGTACCATGAGAGAGTATGCCAAATTTGGTGGTTCTAAATTGAAAACTGTAGATTTTACGCGGCATTTTTATGGGGGCTTTACTCCCGGGCTCCAACTCCTTCCAAAAACGGTCTACTGTCTAAGTTAGAGTACCATGAAATAGTATACCAAATTTGGTGGTTCTAAATTGAAAACTAGATTTTACGAAAAAGCTTTTATTCGGATTGGTGGTCTGACCCCCGGGCTCCAACCCATTCCAAAACCCGTCTAGCGTCTAAGTTAGAGTACCATGAGATAATATACCAGATTAGGTGGTTCTGAATTGAAAACTGTAGTTTTTAAGAAAATTTTGCATGTGGGGGGCTCTGACCCCCGGGCCTTGACCCGTTCCAAAAACGGTCTGCCGACTAAGTTAGAGTAACATAAGATAGTATACCAAATTTGGTGGTTCTAAGATAAAAACTGTAGATTTTACGAAATTTTTATGAGGGGGGCGACCCCGCGGGCTCCAACCCCTTCCAAAAACCGTCTAGCGTCTAAGTTAGAGTACCATGAGATAGTATACCAAATTTGGTGGTTCTAAATTGAAAACTGTAGATTTTACGAAAAAGTTTTTATTTGGGGGGTCTGACCCCCCGGGCTCCAACCCCTTCCAAAAACCGTCTAGCGTCTGAGTTAGAGTACCATGAGATAGTATACCAGATTAGGTGGTTCTGAATTGAAAACTGTAGTTTTTAAGAAAATTTTGCATGTGGGGGCTCTGACCCCCGGGCCTTGACCCGTTCCAAAAACGGTCTGCCGACTAAGTTAGAGTACCATAAGATAGTATACCAAATTTGGTGGTTCTAAGATAAAAACTGTAGATTTTACGAAATTTTTATGAGGGGGGCCGACCTCGCGGGCTCCAACCCCTTCCCAAAACCGTCTAGCGTCTAAGTTAGAGTACCATGAGATAGTATACCAGATTAGGTGGTTCTGAATTGAAAACTGTAGTTTTTAAGAAAATTTTTTATTCGGGGGGGGCTCTGACCCTCCGGGCTCCAACCCGTTCCAAAATCCGTCTGCCGACTAAGTTAGAGTACCATAAGATAGTATACCAAATTTGGTGGTTCTAAGATAAAAACTGTAGATTTTACGAAATTTTTGCATGAGGGGGCTCTGACCCCGCGGGCCTTGACCCGTTCCCAAAACCGTCTAGCGTCTAAGTTAGAGTACCATGAGATAGTATACCAGATTAGGTGGTTCTGAATTGAAAACTGTAGTTTTTAAGAAATTTTTGCATGAGGGGGGGCTGACCTCGCGGGTCTCCAACCGTTCCCAAAACGGTCTGCCGACTAAGTTAGAGTACCATAAGATAGTATACCAAATTTGGTGGTTCTAAGATAAAAACTGTAGATTTTAAGAAATTTTTGCATGAGGGGGGCTCTGACCCTCCGGGCCTTGACCCGTTCCAAAAGCCGTCTAGCGTCTAAGTTAGAGTACCATAAGATAGTATACCAAATTTGGTGGTTCTAAGATAAAAACTGTAGATTTTACCAAAATTTTTTATGTACGAAGGGGGGGGGGGGCGACCCCGCGGGCCTTCCAACCCGTTCCAAAAACTGACAACCGTCTAAGTTAGAGTACCATGAGATAGTATATCTGATTTGGTGGTTCTGAATTGAAAACTGTAGATCTTACGAATATTTTGTGTATGGGGGGCTCCGACCAACCGGGTCTTGACCCGTTCCAAAAACCGTCTGCCGACTAAGTTAGAGTACCATAAGATAGTATACCAAATTTGGTGGTTCTAAATTGAAAACTGTAGATTTTACGAAATTTTTATGAGGGGGGGGGGCGACCCCGCGGGCTCCAACCCCTTCCAAAAGCCGTCTAGCGTCTAAGTTAGAGTTTCATGATACCAAATTTGATGGTTCGGAAATGAAAACTAGATTTTACCAAAATTTTGTATGTACGAAGGGGGGGGGCTGTGATTCCCCGGGCCTTGACCCGTTCCAAAAACTGACAACCGTCTAAGTTAGAGTACCATGAGATAGGATACCTGATTTGGTGGTTGTGAATTGAAAACTGTAGATCTTACGAATATTTTGTGTATGGGGGGCTCTGACCAACCGGGCCCCTGACCCGTTCCAAAAACCGTCTACCGTCTAAGTTAGAGTACCATGAGATAATCTACCAAATTTGGTAGTTCTAAATTGAAAACTATATTTTACTGCAATTCTGTAGGGGGGGTATAAATTATGTAATGGGGTCTCCATAGAATTACAATAATGTCACAATTTAAACCGCAAATATGTTGAAATTAATTAACCGTTTAATTTTTTTGCAGATATTTGGGACACGGATTCTCACATAGCCAGCATACATGAGACTGTTTGGTGCTGTGTTAGGTTTCGAAAACGTCAGTGTGTGATGGACACCTGCAGCGAGTAAAACACTATTCCCCGTGGAATCACAACTACAGTGTTCCTTTCAGGGTTTATTGCCAGGAGGAGCGGGCGCAAATTGAACCTTAGAGGGGGCAAGTTTCCATTTGCTGTATATATATATATATATATATATATATATATATATATCTTTATAAAATTTTTTAACTAATTTATATACTCCGATGAGCCATTGCATTATGACCACCTCAGCCTAGAGAAATGAGCGTACCCGGAGACCTAACGATGGCGCAGGTGATGTTAACAGACACACTGGCGTGCAAAAATTAAGGACGAGACGTTTTTCGAATGTAACGTCGTACAGAAGTGCTCCACATAGACACATATCATATCATAAGATCCCCACGATGTAAGAATATGGGACAACGGAGCAAAACCGTCCAAACAAGGAATCCAAAGGAAACAAAGTCACTTTATTGAAAAGGTAGCTTTGGGCACAACTGGACAGAAGACTGAAACGTCCATGTGACAGGCGGCTGCCAAGAAAAATTCAGTCTTTAATATGAGATATGATCACCCCTGACTGCGTTGCAGGAGTTACAACGTCTGTCCATGCTGAGGACGAGGTTGTCAAGGAGCTGTTGAGGCATCGCGGCCCATTCCTCTTCTAGCTCCAATTGCAGCTCTGGAATCGTTTCTAGCGGCTGGTTACGTGCTGCCAAGCGTCTCCCGAGAAGGTCCCACACGTGTTCGATTGGATTCAGGTCCAGGGACCTTGCGGGCCTTACCATGCGTTGAAAATCTTTACTCTTCAACAGCTCTGCGACAGCCACTGTACGATGAGGTGTAGCGTTGTCATCCATGAAGAGGAACTCAGGACCCACAACACCTCTAAAGAGACGCACGTGAGGCTAGAGAACGTCGGAACAATAGCGGACACCAGTGAATGAATCTCCTTGGAAGATGTGGAGGTCTTTGCGGCTACCAAGCATGATAGGGCCCCAAACGAGAACTCCGCCACCTCGAAACCGGTCTCTTTCGATGATGTTGCAGGTGTGATTGCGTGTTCCCTGCTCTCTCCAGATGTGTATACGTCCAGAATCGCTCGTGAGACTAAATCGGCTCTCATACGTAAAGAGAACTGGACCCCATTGCTGATGTGTCCAATTCTTCTGTTCCTGGTACCACAGAAACCGCCGTCTCCGATGAGCAGGGGTTAACGGCACACACAATGCTGGTCGTCGTGCAAATAGACCTCCTTTGTGCAGTCTCCTGGCCACGTTAAAACGCGATAACGGGCGTCCAGTTGTCTGATGCACGTGCCTTGCGATTTCTCTTGCTGTCTTCCGTTTGTCTCTTTTCGCCTGTAAAACAATAAGCCGGTCGTCCGCTGCCGTTTCTCCTCGTGGACGACCACTGCTAAACACTTTGTCAGCTGTTCCGGTCGTTTAAAATGCTCTCTAAGCTCGTGAAACGATGCTGTGAACGATCTCGAACTCTTCGACCAAACTACGACCTTCTTTCACTTCCCAATGACACGACCTCGGGTAAAGAAATCCAGATGTCGTCTACTGGATTGCCTGTTGTCCGTATCACACGGTGGCAGCAACTCGACGGCGTTCAAACCGATGTACACCGTGCAATAGCTTTCACCGAATTGCTGAGCGTACAGCGTCCGTGTGCTTTATGCGATTTCGACACTCCCCCATACGCCATGCTGCATATATGCGCATGCCCTACGGTACCGGACCCAAGTCCATGTCCTGAGTGGTCTTTTGGTCCGTTCTTCCTGCTCGTTCCGCTGTTATGCTAATTTCTCCTCTTCGTCCTTAATTTTTGCACACCAGTGTACAATCCGAGGATCAGCTTTAGACCATTTAAGGTCTTTTACAATTGGGGCCTGGGGGGATGCTTGTAACGAGTGATATGTTTTCAGAATGTCTACAGGGCAACTTATATGCCCTCCAATCCTGCTCACGATACGTTCAAGACACGTGCCTTCTTCCTTTGCGTTCGCGCTGGTGATATCAAAAGTAGGAGGTGGTCACCATAATGTGACTCCACTGTGTATTATGAGAAAACTAGGTGCTAATAAAGAACAAAATCGATAGCTATTATTTAATGATGAATAACATGAAAAGTCAAGAGTTTCTGCTCACTAAAAGATGAAACAATAAAGAAGTTGTTCTTCACAGCAAGTCCTTTCAAATAAAAGTTTGTGCTTATAGTATCACCGTGTACAGCTGCCAGTATATAGCATACATCTTCAGCTGCTGCTACGATTTCAGAAATTCTTTTCGCATTAAAAAGCAAGAATGGAGATTCAATCTTTGAGCCTATTTCTCCTTCTTTATTAACTTCTTTTAGCCTGTTTCCAATTTTTGGCTTTGCCGTAAATCGACCGGTATTTTTGTTGTTGTTATATTATGACACATGAACTGAAATCATGTAATGACTTTGCTGAGTTTCGCGGTTTTGAATAAATTTATGAAAGGCAGCGATATGTTAAACAGGTGATTTATTTTGCTTCAAATTCCATACTTTGGATCAAAAGCTAGTATTAATAAAATAAAAATAATAATTAATTAAAACGTTAAATTTAAGAACGTGGAGAAAGAGTTTATTAATTACAGCATTATTAATTATTTTCAACATAAATCGGTGTTTTTTACACTGATGAATTACGTAGTTTGTGTTGTAAGTTTCTATTTATCAGATTTGTTTTGTCCAGTAGCAGATATTCCCAATTTGGTGGCTGTGCAAAGAAATTTGGATTGCTGGAATTAAATAACCCCCCAGAGTAAGGTATCAAAGTTAGGCAAATAATTTACATTTCTGTAATGCCATTGTATTTAAATTTGAAGCAAATAACCGTTATCTTTCCGGAATTTCATGCAGGTGAGAAAGGGTGCAGTTGATAACCTCCTTACAATGATACTTAAAGGCGGGGTTTCATAATCCACTTTCCCCTACTGCCCCACAGGAAGAAAGGGGCTAGGTAATACTACAAACAATCTTTGGGTGGCATCATTTCACCTCTGTCAGTTGGAGTGAAAAGTCGTGTGTTCGGTGTAAAGGATATTTTCAGTTTACATAAAGTTGTCATATTGTCTAAAAGCCTGTGGTTGTACCTTACCTTTTTGGAGAGTTATTGGGTTCTATTGTTTCCACTACCCAAAATGGAGAAAAAATCACAGGTATGTTCATTTTCTCATTTGTTCAGGTCTATGTCTTATGTGCTTGCTAGTGTTAAATAATTCTTACATGGAATTGTATCAAGTTAAAATATTCCTCCCTTTACGCTAGAGAATGTAATGTCTCCTTGCCGTTCTTATTTCGAAGAGGACTTTTTACATTACCCCTGCATAGGATTATTATAAAACACACGCGTACTACATTTTCTGCAAACGTGAGGTGCATATTAACTTGTTCAAGGTTATTTTTAATAAAGCTTTTTTCACTCGTTTATCTGCAATTTAGAGGTAGTATTGTTTAAGCACTGAAAGATGCCAAATATTAGGCCAAGCCGTTTTTTTTTTTTTTTTGCAAAACAATTATTTTTTCTGCCTCCGAGGGTATTACATATGTATTGTATGAATAATTTTCTGCAAATATACATATGTATTGTATGAATAATTTTCTGCAAATATATGTACAACTCTCACTTCAATTAAACCCTTAGGGAGAACTATTTTTTAGGATCTGACATGATCGGCATTTCCAAGTGCGGCATGTTCCTACAATTTTGAGAATTCCCCTCGATGTAATTCGTTTAAACGTTCCTGTCGCCAGTTTTACATTAACTCCATGGAGTTATACATAAGTTGTCTATATTTAAATATCATAGTTCGGTAGGAAATATTTTTGAGAGACAAAGGCCAGAGATGTTATAAGTAAAAGCATTCAAATTTATGAGCACGTCAATTTTCAGATTTCAAGAATTTATGAATTTGAAACATAAATTAATTGTTGTTCATTTATATTTGAGGTAATTACGAGGAGTTCCGATCATGCGTTTGTGTTTCGTAAATCTGATTACGAAACACAAACGCATGATCGGAATCAGAAGAAATATTCCATCCTTGCGAAAATCATGTTCGAAAGCGTGATTTATTATATTCTTGAAATTTTATTCGCAGTTAATGCTAAATATCTACGCTTTAGATACATTACGTGAAATTCAAAAACCCAGGGTGCATAATGATCTATTGATTGTGAGCATTTGATAAATGTTACACTGTGCGATGTTGGCATTAGTATGCCTGCCATATAGTTTCTAACATGAAACGAAAATGTTTGGGAAATCATTTTAAGCCGAATTTGCAAACTTGTGGATCTTAATCTCAATTTTTTCTCAAACCACATGCTTTCTCTTACAATTATCATTTTTATATTTTAACTATTTTCCCACAGAAGTTAACAATAAGAAAAATGCGTAACATCCCTAAAAAAAATTGCACAGGTTCTAATCAGATACCACAACAACGCAAGTTAGGTAAAATCATACGAAACTCTACGCCTTTTGAGAACATGAGAAACATGTTAGGTAAAATCATACGAAACTCTACGCCTTTTGAGAGCATTTTGAAAGAAACAGAATAAGTATATACTTTTGATGTGAAAAATGCTAAGATAAGGGACAATATCTCCAGCTGAACTGTATCATATTTTTTACTGCATGAGCACATATATTTCATTCTTGTTTCTTGCATCGAACTGAGAAAAATCACGAATGCTTTCTTGTGTACTATTTTTCATACACTTGGACTTCTACGTGCAAAATAAAAAAAAATTTAAAATTATAAATTGTTGAGGTTATTGCTATGGAAATCTGCACTTCATAAGCTATGAGTTCATACTTATAAAAATTAGGGAATATAGAGGATTTTACGAAAGGAGTATGACTAAGCTAGCTGTGCCGTACCCGGAAATTTCTTAAGGGGGACCATGGATTTGATTAATTGGTGAAAGCTTCATATATACATATATTGCATTAAATTCCACTGAAGGGGGGCTACGGCCTCGGGGACGACCCCACCCTTTTGGCTTCACCTCTGACAGCATATATGAAAGTGGCCTTAGAAGTAGGAAGCTGAGGGAATAGCGATCAAGCTCTTCCTTTGAAAGAAACAGAATAAGGACAGAGGCTTGAATAAGGACAGTGGTGAACACAATGGAATGATAAAGGATATAGATTCTACACTGGCCGTACGGAATTATATGGTCACCCGACAGAACTTTCGTTGAATCATCACCATGGCAGTTTTCCACTCTTTTTAACTTCGGATATTTTATATCCGAAGTCCAAGGCAGTGGAAAGAGAGACGAATAAATGTCGTATATAGCAAGCATTCGGTTTCAAACTGACATGGAATTATTTGAGAAAAAAATTTATTCCCCGGAAAAAGAAAAATTAAAATTTTTATGCCTACTGAAATGCATAATGAAAGATAAAAAAACTAAAATCTAAAGAAAACAGATAAACCAAATAACATTCCACGGGAGAGAGCGAATCAATGGGTCGTGAAGCTTCGTGTAAAAATGATTCCGTACTAGCCTGGACTAGTTCTGAACTGTTACATTCTCACACGTGATCTAAGTTAACTGGATCAGAAATGTAACCAGCCGCTTCAGTGGCCGAGTTTTCCAAAGCACTGGTTACAAATTATTCGTCCCAGAGGGTCCTGGTTCAAATTCTGTAGTGTTTGCCTTACTGGTCGTAATCAACATTCTAGAATTCCGTTGTGCTTCTCTCACCGGCTGTGACCAAGATTCACGAAATCCGTTGTGCTTGTCTTACCAGCCGTAACAAAGATTCTGCAATTCCGTTGCGCATGTCTTGACCGTAACCGAGATCTCTTTGTGCTTGACGATGGCAGTATCTAAAATAGCGTAACTCAAGTATTTCGTTAACTTAGAATACAAAAGTTTAAAAAACATTTCCGTCAGTAACTAAGACTGTTACCCATGTTTCTAGCTGTTCCCTAAGCTACCTGACAAGCATATCACCAATAAAACAGCATTTATGTCCCGCTATTAAATTGATAATATTTCCGTGTGTGAGGTTCTTTTACTAAGTAAGAGCTCAGTATTTGACCCATTTCATGGCCACTCATCCCACAAATCCAGCAGTGGAAACCATATTCGGAGACACGAATGTTCTACAAGAGAAAAAATGGTCAAGTGGTTAATTATAACTGTAAACCCCCCACCACCACCACCCCCTTCCCCACGCAGAGATACAAACTAAATCGGGTAGACGCACAATGTTTTCTAATAATCGAAGTACGTATTAGGAAAATATTTTAGGAAACTTACGTACACTGTCATTATGCTGATATGAGGAGTGATTGTTTTCTGTGGGTTTTTGAACAACTGTTCTGTTAATCCTAATGTCCAACGTCGAATCATTAGAAAAATCCCTTAATATCAGCATTAATCCAAAATATGGGTAATCAGCCCCATATCAGACATTTCGTATAAAATGCCATTTATCCACTATCGCTCTCTCAAAAGGGAGGGGGCTAACTCCGGAGTGAGATTTCGGGTTTGTAGGGAATTTCAAATGCAGAAGAGATTAGCAAATCTGGCGATGGGTCTTTTTGGGTTCTAAGAGTCTATGTAGAAAAAAGAGAGCAGAATTATCAAATTATCCCCGTTGGGTGCATGTTTAATTTATTAAACTCTAAATCTAGGTATTGTTTTCTTCTGATTTCTGATAGTGCGAAAATATACCATAAGGATGACATCCAAAAGACGAAAGCGGGAAAGCAGAAATCGTATCAATTGCGATTGTTGTCATTGAAATTTTATTTCTTTTTTTTCAGACTGCATTTCGGCACGTCTTTTGTAAAAACGACCTTGCTTATGAAATCGGTTTGCCTATCCGTCCATCTGTGTACACCAAAGCTCTGGAACTAATAGACCTGTTTAAAAATATCTTTTTGCGTTGGTAAGCTTGAAATGTACGAATAATGTTTCTCTATTCTGCTTTAGTTTTAACGATGCACAATTTTGCCGCTAGAAGGCATGAATTCAGATGCAACGGAATTAAAAATATTTTTTTTTCCATATTTTTGTTTCTAAACGTCCAATTAAAAAAACCTTTTACCTTTCAATTCCAGCTATCATCATCATCATTGTCAGCCATTATCAATCCACTGCTGGACGAAGGTCTCCCCAAGTTTCCTCCACAACGGTCTATCTTGTGCCAGTCTCCTCCATGTCACTCCCGCATATTTACGAATTTCATCCACCAATCTCTCATGTGGTCTTTTTCTGGGTTTTTTCCTGTCCCTTGGAATCCAATCTAAAATTTCGGCTGTACATCTATGGTCTGTCCTTCTGGCAGTATGTCCAGTCCATTGCCATTTCAGTGATTTAACTCTGATCATGATGTCTTCCACTCTCGTCATTTTTCGGATCCACGAGTTCCTCTCCTTATCTCTCCTGATTATACCAAGTATGCACCTCTCCATGCTTCTTTGAGTTGTCTGCAGCCTTTGTATGTCTCTTTTAGTTAAGGTCCACGTCTCTGCACCATACGTAAGCACTGGAAGGATGCATTGATCAAACACTTTTCTTTTAAGACATAATGGCATATTGCTCTTGAAAATTATGCTGTTTCTTCCAAAAGCTCTCCAGGCAAGTTTTGTACGCCGATTAATTTCTTCATCACTGTGACCCTCACTTGATATCTGCTGTCCAAGATAAACATACGTATCTGTTATCTCCAGTTTTTCTCCATCAATCGATAAATCTTCTTCTTGTAAAAGCATTGAACATCACTTTTGTCTTCTGAAAGTTCATTTTTAATCCCACTTCTTTACTCTTGTCAGCAAGTTCCTGGATTATACTCTGCAGCTCTGATGGGGTAGTTGCAAAACTGACTACGTCATCAGCAAAACGAAGGTGGGTTAGATAATCTCCATTAATCTTTATCCCTTTGTTTTCCCAGTTCAGTGATTGAAAGACATTTTCCAATGTGGCATTAAAGAGCTTCGGAGATATGGTGTCACCTTGTCTCACTCCCTTTCCAATTTTTATGTGTGTTGTATTTTCAAACAGCCGAATCTTTGCACTTGCATTTTCATAGATGTTATTAATAATATTAATGTATGCATCTTCAATACCGCAGGATTTCAGAGCCGTGGTAACTGCTGATGGTTTCACCGAATCCAAGGGTTTTTCATAATCGATAAAAGCCATGCACAATGGAAGTTCATATTCCCTCGCTCTTTCAATTAGTTCTCTCAGTACGTGGATATGATCTATTGTGCTGTAGCCACTGCTGAATCCAGCTTGTTCTCTCGGTTGAGCCATGTCCAGTGTTACCTTCAAGCGGTGTGAAAGAACTTTAGTGAAGATTTTATAAACCACTGATGAGAGGCTGATAGGTCTGTAGTTCCTGAGATCCTCAATGTCACCTTTTTTATGTAGCAGGATCATTGTAGCATTGTTCCAATCCTCAGGAATCTTCCCTTCATTAAGGCATCGAGTGAAAATTTGGGCGAGTACTGTTTCAATTTCTCCACTTGCTTCTTGTATGATGTCTATAGTAATTCCATCTTCTCCTGGAGCTTTCCCCCGCTTCATGTTCTTGATTGCATGAGCAACTTCTGCTGGGAGGACTGGAAGAACTCTGGTACCTTTCATGATGTCTGGAGTACATGTATCATCCCTTTCATATAATTTGGAGTAGAAATCTTTCACTCTTGTCAAAATTTCGCCTCTATTTCTTGTTATAGAACCATCTTATTTTCTCAGAGCCATAATCTGTTTTCTTCCCTTACTGAGATGTCCCTTTGCTATCTTAAGGCTTTGGTTGTTTTCAATTGCTTTCCTCACTAGCTCACAGTTGAATTTCCTTACGTCTTCAGTGATACTTTTTCGTGCTGTCTTGCATAGCTCTATATATTCCACTTTGGAAGTCACATCTTCTTTAGTTGTCCTCATCTCTCTTCTTTTTTGCATCAAAATTTTGGTTTTTCCTGATAATTTGTTCACATGCAACTTGATCTTAGACCCAGCTAATTTTGTTGCTGTCTCCATAAGAGCTTTGGTTACTTTTCTGTTAACTTCCGAAATATCCACTTCTTCCGATGTTAGGCCTTCTAAAGCAGAGAATCTGTTCTTCAGTTCCAACTTGAAAGTATTATGGTGTTTTTTAAGGTTGGTTATGTCAATAGATTTTGTTTGTCTTATGAGCTTGCCACGTTCCAGTTTAGTGTTGAGGTGCATCTTACATCTCACCAATCTATGGTCACTACCTGTGTTGAACTTGTTCATCACACTGCAGTCTTCGATGACGAATTTTTTGTTACACATAATAAAATCAATTTCACTTGTCGTCCCGATTGGATGTCTCCATGTCCATTTCCTGTGTGGCTTTTTCTTGAAAAAGGAGTTCAAGATGAAAAATCCTTCTGCCTCTGCTAACTCAACGAGAGTATTTCCACGCTGGTTTCTGTTGCTGTGACCGAATTTACCTACTGAAGTTTCATTCTGTTGCCGGTGCCCTATTTTTGCATTGAAATCTCCCATAATTATCTTCAAGTGCTGCTTACCTTTATTATTTAGATGACGAATTTTCTCATAAAATTCTTCAATTTCTTCTTCAGGATGACTTGTGGTGGGTGCATAAGTTTGAAAAATCTGAGCCTGGTATCTTCTCGATAGTTGGATAATGAGTCGTGCAGCTCTGTCAGAGGAACTTTCAACTTCTACCACTTTATCCTTCAGTTTCTTGTTTATTATAAATCCAACACCACTAGTTCTGCCAGTATCTGTCCCACGATAATAGAAGAGATGTCCACTTTTCAGTTCAATGAGATCTTCTCCTTACCTTACTTAGCCCGACGAAGTCCCACTTGATCCTTTGTAGTTCCTCTTCCAATTCAAGGAGCCTTGAATCAGAAGATAGGGAGCGTCCGTTATATGTAGCTAAGGTCAGCATCAAATGGCAGCCTAGTCCGGTCCTCCAGGGATTCTTAGCACCCTCTGCCTTCATGTCGCACTGGCCGCTGCCTTGGCCAGGTACATTCCAGCTGCCGGAGACTGAGGGCCAAGATTTAAGTTGTAGAGTCATTTTGGAGGTGTTTGGCCATAACTCACCACGCTGGCCAAGCGGGTTCGTGAGTGTGGGATAGCATTTCCTCTGATCCCGATGGTATAGTTATACCGCTATTGGCGGTCGTCAGAATTCCTTTAGTGGGAACAGGATGCACCACGAGAAGGCGGGGTTGACATTTGTCAAGGAGAAGCTGTGATGTTACGCATCACCTGACCTTACATCCCATCACCTGACCTTACATTCCAGCTATATGGAAGACTATTTTAGTCATAAGCACTTTTTCACGTTACACATAGATTTTCAACCAGGAAGCGTAAAACTAAACTGCGTGTTCTCTGTTATCTCTGTTTCTAAAACTGCGAAATGAATAATTATTTCTGAAGCGAATATAGCTCCTGATAGAAACCTTTTCACATTATTTCTAATTTTTGGTAGAAAACGGGTTAGCCACCAGGGGGATTAAGTGTTAATTTCTGTTTCTGTTGTGTTTGCAGCAAAACCTGAGTTCTGAAATCCAGAATGAAAAAATACGTTCCTGTACCGATGTCACTCATGTCTATAAATATTTTAAGGATACTTTGTTGTTAAAATAATGCATGCTCTCCGTTACGGGGAGTACATATTTATCTTGTTTTTTTCGATATCTGTGCTTCTAAGAGACAGATTTGAAAAATTCGTTCTCTGTTGGAGAGGGTTTCCAGTGCGAAATGTTTCTTATAAATTTTCAAAATTTTGAAGTAATTCATAGACCTTTTGCTAGGGGGTGAATTTCGTTTCCCCCGATATTTCTACTTCTAGAGCTGCGATTTGAAAAACTTTCTGTTTCACATACACTTCCTGATGGAAAATGCTTTATATATAATTTTTAACATTCGTTAAGAATCCTTTGACCACCAGGTGCGAAAGGACTTATTTCTGCTTCTGATGTATTTGTAGCAAAATTTAAGCTGCTGGAAATTCGATTGAAACACGTCTTCTGTATATCGATGGAGCTCACGTCGAAAAACCTTTTAAGAATACTTTCTTCAAATAACGCATAATTTTTTCGCCTGGGAGCTTATATGTGTATGTTGTTTTTGCCTATATTTCTGCTTCTAAGAGTTCGATTTGAAAAAATGCATTCTTTGTTGGAGTGCGTTTACGTCGCGAAACGTTTCTCATACAATTTCCAAGTATTCTTAACGCACAAGTCTGCCACCAGAGGGGGTGAGCTCACGTTTCCAGCAATATCTGAGGGACTAAAAATCCGATTTAAAAATTATTTGTTCCATCAGATACAACTAAGTATGCAAACGGTGTGTGCATAGTTTTTTCCCAAGATAAGGCACAATTTCGCCGCTGGTGTGTGTAATTGCTTAGTATGTTTTTCTAAATATTTCTTCTTCTACATGTGCGAATTGGAAAAAAAATTTTTCAACACCGGATGTCATTTACCTTGCAGAACACTTTAGGCTAGTATCTGAGGAATATTTTAGCTCACAGTTCTGCCGGTCGGAGGTGTTTTTACTTCAGTTTGCAGCTGTATCGCTGCTTCTAAAACTACTATTGAGAAATATATTATTAATTGTAAGCCATTCGCTAATCTAGAGATGTGGAGCATTATCATTTTTAAATAATGTTCAGATTTCCCGGTACTTAGCTTAAAGGTCGAAATTTTTTTCTTGCTATTTTACTTCCGTTGAGGTATTTGAAGAGTTCTTTACCTTAGCATAGCGTTTTTCATGCAGTATATGTTTCGCCTACTTTCAACTTTTCCGTTAAGCAAAATTCTTCCTCTATAAAGCATAAAGTTATATAATGTCTCCTTGCCTCCCATATTTCTCCTTTTAAATGTTCTATTTGAAAAATAATTTTGTGTCTGATATCTTCCGTGTGCTGTGGGAAACTTTTTGGGCGCCATTTGTGAATTTTCGTAAGATACTTTTTAGCCTTTGGTGGAACCAAACAGATGTTTCTATTTCTGGATATTTGTTTTATTGTTGTAACAGGTTTATTGTTTTCCAAACCGGTTACATTTATTTTGAAAAGCTATGACAAATTTAGTTCGCTTCAGAACGTATTCAAAAGAGGTACTTATTACACCCGAAAATTTGGTGTTATCTTTCTTCTAATTATCCGTGTTAAAATGTGACCTACATTAGAAAAAAATATTTTAGTTTTTTCACTCATTTCTCATTAACTGATACGTCTTACATTTAGTAAATTCTAATCGTTGCATACGAAGTTATTTTTTTAAGAAACGCATTTTTGTTTTCCCACATAACCTTGATTTCATGGCATGTAACTTAACCTGGACAATAGCACATCAATGTATTTACCCTAATTCAAAACACTTTACAACGCACTGAATATCTAAATTTGGAAAACGCGAAATTTGAAACCCATTAGGTGCCAAATGGGTATGTAAACACAGAGTAGTCTAAAGTGCATCTATGATTGCTTATATTACATTGGGTTAACGTCGGCCCACTGTTTATGTGTTGCATGAGATTTTAAGAATTAATGAATTCTGATCATACTTTTGGGACAGATCCAATCATACGAAAGTAATTACTTTCATATATAGAAGATACGTTCAGTTTCAATAAAATTCAGTGCGTTATTGGAATTTTTAAAAGCAATAGCTTATTGAAATTGGTCGAAGTTGTTTTTTTAAAAATGCCACTTCATACGGTAATTTCTCTCCTTTTATCCATGACAGCAACGAGTGATATGTTTTCAGAATGCCTACGGGACACCTTATACACCCTCCGAGCCAGCTCACCACACGTTCCTTCTTTCATTGGTTTCGCGCTATTGATATAAAAAGTAGGAAGTGGTCACCATAATGTGATTCCACTGTATATTATGAGAAGAATAGGTGCTAATATAGGACAAAATCGATAGATATATTTTAATAATGAATAACATTGAAAGTTAGGATTTTCTGCTCATTAAAAGATGAAACAGAATAAAGAAGTTGCTCTTCGCAGCAAGTCCTTTCAAACAAAAGACTGTGTTTATAGTATCATCACCATGTGCAGCTGCCAGTAAATAGCATGTATCTTCAGCCGCTGCTGCGATTTCAGAAATTCTTTTCGCATTAGAAAGCAAGAATGGAGATCCAGTCTTTGAGATTATTTGTTCTTCTTTATTCACTTCTTATGTCTGTTTCCGATACTTGGTCTTGTCGAAAATCGACCTGGATTCTTTTTTATATATATTATGACACAAGAACTGAAATCCTGTAACGACTTTGATGATTTTCTTGGTTTTTAATAATTTTTTTAAAGGCAGCGACATGTTAAACAGGTGATTTATTTTGCTTTAAATTCCATACTTCGGATTAAAAGTTAGTATTAATTAATTAAAGAAATATTTAATTACAACATTAAATTTAAGAACGAGGGGAAAACGTTTATTAATTACAGCATTATTAATTAATTATTTGCAACATTTATCGGTGTTCCTTACACTGATAAATTATATAATTTGCGGTGTGTTTTTCTATTTATCAGATTTGCTTTGCCCAATAGCAGATAATCCCAATGTGGTGGCTGTACAAAGCAATTTGGATTGCTGGAATTAAATGAACCCATAGAATAAAGTATCAAACGTGGGCAAAGAATTTACATTCTGTTAGTGCCATTATACCTACATTTACAGCAAATGACCGTCTAAGATTTACCATTCCGGAATTTCATGGAGGTGCAGGTGAGGAAAGGGTTCAGTCGATAATCCCATTACAATGGTATTAAAAGGCGGGGTTTCATAATCACCTTACCCCTACTTGCCCCACAGGATGAAAGGGGCGAGGTAATACCATAAACAACCATTGGGTGGCACTGTCATTTGATCTCAGACAAACATTACAATATTTGGGTGGCATCATTTCACCTATGTCAGTTGGAGTGAAACGATGTGTGTTCCGTTAAAGAATATCTTTATTTTACAAAAACTGTGCTTATAGCTTAATTTTTTGAAGATTTCTGAGTTCATATTGTTTCCACGACCCAAAATGAAGAAAACGTTACAGGTATGTTCATTATCTCATTTGTTCAGGTCTATGTCTTTTGTGTTTGATAGTGGTAAATAATCCTTACCTGGTATTGTATCAAGTTAAAGTATTCCTCCCTTTTATGCTAGAGAATGCATGGGCTCCTTGCCGTGTCTAATTTCGAATAGGATTTTCTTACATTACACCTGCAGAGGATTATTCTAAAACCGTTTTCAGAAACAAAATAATTACTACAAGAAAAAAATAGTGAAGTTGTTAATTATAACTGTAACCCCCCCCCGTTGCCGCCACACGCAGATACACAAACGAAATCGGCTTGCATCAGAATGTTTTCTAATAATGGAAGCATGTACGTGACAGGAAAAGACTTTAGGAAACATTACACCCCCCTCCCCCATCGGAAATTTTTCAGTAGGGGCGGTATGATGATAAAGATATTTCATATAATAACCTATTATTACATGATATATCCGGTGTGTGGGGGTATTATGCTGATCTACAGTGCACTGGTTTTTTGTGGGTTTTTTGAATAACGGTTTTGCCAGTGCTAATGACGAACACCAAATCATTAGAAAAATCCGGTAATATCTGCATTTATTTACTACTCAGACTAATGCTGCTGCACCCCCAAAAATTGGTTAATCTCCCCAAATCACACATTTCGTATAAAATGAAATTTGTCCAGATGTTCCTGACTAAAAAGAAGGGAAGTAATCCCTACGGGAGCTGTCTGTTTTCTTTACTAAACTCTAAATATTGGTATCGTTTTCTCATGATTTCTGACAATGCAAAAATACACTATAAAGATGACGTCGAACTTTGGAAACCAAAAATCGTATCAATCGTGACTGCTGAATTCAGAAACTGAATATCTTTTAGCAGGTCTTTTGTAAAATAAATCGTGCTTATGTTATCGGTTTGTCCATCCGTCCGTTTGCGGAGACCATAGCTCTGGAAACAATAGTCTACTTTGAAAAATTCTTTTTGCAATAGAAAGCTAGAAATTTACGAATAATGATTCTTTATTTTGCTTTTTCTTCACGAAGCACAATTTTGCCGCTACAGAGCGCAAATGCAGATGATATCGAATTCAAAATACATTTTCTTCCATATATTTGCTTCTAAACATCCGACTGAAAATATTCATTTGCCTTTCAATTCCGCTTGTGTCGAAGACTATTTTAGGCATAATCACTTTTTCAAGTTATTCAAAAATTTTCCGCAAGGAAAACCTCCTTTCCCTCCAATATCTCGGCTTCTAAAACTCCGATTTGAAAAATTATTTCTGCAGCAGATACAGCTCATGATGGGAAATTCTTTTCATATAATTTCTAATTTTTGGTGAAAAACGGTTTATCCGATTTGGAATATCTTCCAGCAGCAGATACAGCTCATGATGGGAAATCCTTTTCATATAATTTTGAATTTTTGGTAAAAATGGTTTAGCCACTTGGGGGCTTGAATGTTAATTTCTGTTTATGTTGTGTTTGCAACAAAATCTGAGTTCTAAAATCCCGAATGAAAACTTTCGTTCGTGGACCGATACCACTCACGTCGATAAATCTTTTCAGAATAATCGCTTATTAAAATAATGCATGGTTTCTCCGCTTAGATGCACATGCTGTTTTTGTCGATATATGCTTCTAAGAGACAGATCTAAAAAAGTCCTTCTTTGCTGAATAGAGTTTTCCGTGCAAAATATTTTCCATGTAATTTCCAAATTTTCAAGTAATTAATAGGCTTTTCGCTAGGTTGTGTAAAGAGGAATTTCGTTTCCCCGATATCTCTGCTTCTAAACTGCGATTTTAAAAATTCTTTCTGCACACAAACATCTTTGATTCTGATTGAAAATGTTTTTCATGTAATTTTTGGTATTTGGTAAAGATTCCTTTGGCCACCAGAGGCGTAAAATGCTTATTTCTGCTTCTGATGTATTTGTAGCAAAATCTGAGCTCCTGGAAACTCGACTGAAAAAGTTCTTACGTAGACCGATACCGCTCACATCGCAAAACCTTTTAAGAATACTTTCTCCTTAAAATAACGCATAGTTTTTCCGCCATGGCGCTTAGATGTATATGCTGTTTCTGTCGACACATCTGTTTCAAAAAGTCCGATTTGAAAAAAAGCTTTTTTGTTTCCGCTACGAAACGTTTCTCATATAATTTCAAAAACATTTCAACGCACAAGGGTGCAACTAGAGATGGTAAGTTCACGTTTCCCTTTACAGCAGTATTTGCTGAACTAAAAGCCCGAAAGAAAAAACTTCTTTCTTTGGTCAGATACTAGTAATTATGCAAATCCTAGGTGCGTAGTTTCTTCCCAAAATGATGCACAATTTCTTCGCAAGGAGTCACAAAAACTCTTAATATGTTTTTCTCAATATCTCTGCTTATGTGCGATTGAAAAAATCATTTCAACACAGGATGCAGTTACCTTGTCCAACACTTTAGGCTGGTATATGAGGAATTTTTTAATTCACAGTTCTGTAGTTAGGTGGTGTTTTTGTACTTCATTTTGTAGCTGTATCCGTGCTTTAAAAAACACTAGTGATATTTTTTTTACTGTATGCCATTCGCTAAACCAGAGATGTGAGGCATTATAATATTTAATGTGGAACTGTTTTTAATATAAAGAATATTCCGATGATCTATCAAATTTTCATTTGTTAGTACTTTAAAAAGTTTCCCGAAGAAGGAACTGATTATATTCCTTCTGTGGTGTAGTTTTATGAATCATTCCCGTTACTTGAAGTCAAATCATGCCAATCTATGCACAATATTTCAAATCTATGTTATGTAGAACGTAAAAAAAAACAAGTTACTCTAATTCAAAAATTGAAATTATACCTAAAGACGTGGTTATTGCACCCGAAAATTCGGTGTCATATTTCTCGTTTTTTTTTTTTGAGGTTTAACGACCACCGTGAACAACTCAGTGGGTATAAGAATTCACCCGTCCCTATCTTAAGGCCTCATATCCCATGAAATGGAGAGAGACAGACCCGTAAAAGAAACACAATATCGCCTCACCGGGATTTGAACCCGGACCCATTAGGACGAATGATCAGAAGCCATCGCTTAGACCACGGCACCACCGGGGAGGCCATTTCAAGCTTCCCAATTCAAAAAGAGTTTTTCAAATAGGACTGATAGTTGCCGAAATATGATGTCCAGAGGCGGATGGATGGAATGACAAACGGTGTGACATAAGCATTATATTTTTTTAAAAAAAGACATGCTAACAGTACATGACCGCAGCCAAATGGCGAAATACGAACTCATGAAAAGAAACGGAAAATTGTTTATAAATCACGCACAAATTTCATTGTTTACGGGAAAGTTACAAAGTTCAGTAGGATATACGCACACAGATTGGCAACTACATTATGACTATCGACCTAATAAGCTGTAGAATACCCATTAGCCCGTAAAATAGCGGCCACTCGGCGAAGCATCAATTCAGTAAGGTTGCGATAAACTTTTTTTCCTGTGGTATCTGGTCCCATAATGTCAACAGCAATTTCTCCAGTTCTTGTACATTTAGGGTGGCGGTGATTCAGCGCGAACCCGCTTTTCCAAGTCGTACCACAAATGTGGGTTTGCGTTCATGGAAGGTGAATCTGGAGGTCAGGGCATTAACAGAAAGTTACCACCTCCTCGAACCACTTCTTGGCGATTCTGGAAGCGTGGCATGACGCATTATCCTGTTGGTAATGGTCACCACTAGGAGGGAACACAGTTGTCATGAATGGGTGAACATGGTCCGCAACGATGTTCAGATACCTCACAGCTGTCATCGTTTGTGCTTTTTGGATAATGGGTCGTACAATATCACAAGAAATCATCGCCCAGAGCATTACACTTGATAGCGGTCCCTTCTCCGACCCTTCATGACCGCTGCCATAGCGGTCCCTTTCTCGGATGATGGAGGAAAGGTATCGGGTCACAGATTCCCTCCAGATGAAGGTACGTCGAGAATCAGTGTCCAGTCTGAATGGCGACTCATCTGTGAAGACAACGGTACCCCACTGGAGAATGGTCAAAGGCTGATGTTTTCTGCACCATGCTAAACACGCTCTCTTGTGTGAAGTTGTGAGCGGGACGCAAAAACGGATCTTCTGGCAAAAAACCCTCTCTCATGAAGCCTTCGGGAAACAGTAACCCTTGAAACTCGGGTTACAGTGGCGGCATGTAGCTCACGAGATAGCTGTGCAGCCGTAGCAGTTCTATGGTGCCTCGCTGAAAGTGCCAAATAACGAACTTCATTTGCCGTCCTGCCTCTTAAACGACCTTGCCCACGCCTTCTGGATATGGATCCGGTGTCCTTACACTGTTTCCACAAATTGCAGACGACACTTGGCGTTTCTTTGAGCTCTGTAGCAACCTGTACTTGCGATTGCCCTACCTCTAATCTACCGACGATTCTCCACGTCATTCTGTCGACAATACGTTTGTGGCAGCTCATTTTACCTAATTGCTTATGAAATAGAACCAACTAATGCAAGAAACACAACGAATGTCGCCGAAGAGTATGAGCGAACTAATCGCGGAAAACGCCACGTGTGCTTTTGATGCCCTCCTCTGTCACAGCTATATATGCTTAAGCATATACTGCTCTGTGAACTTCACTTGTGCCACGTTCGGTCTCCACGAGCGCTCATTTCTCTAGGCTGGGGATGGTCATAATAAATGGATCATCGGTGTAGTTGGAGAATGGATGCGACACATTGGCCGAGTCATTCATTTCTTGTTTTCAACAAGTCAAAAATATGAGGAACGACTGATTTAGGTCAGAGTTAACCTGTCATAGAGATCATCAATTGAAGATTCAAAAAGGTGGCGCAGTGGTCTAAGCGATGGCCTCTGATCATTCGTCCGAACGGGGCACGGGTTCGAATCCCGGTGAGGCATGGATGTTGTGTTTGTCTTACGGCACTGACTCTCTCCCTTCCCTGGAACCAGTGACCCTAAATTAGGGACGGGCGACTGCTTATAGCCCGTTTGAGTTGCTCACGGTGGTCGTTAAACCTCCAATCACAAAAAAAAAAAAAAAGATTCAAAATTCTGATGCGAAGCTTCAGTAACTTTTAAATCTGTGTTACATTACTGGTCTCTCAAAAGATTAGGTCACCCGCATACAAATCAACCGAATCTTGACAGACTGGAAAGATGTGACGCCGTCGGTCCAACTGTCTTGAAAACAGAAATGGGCAGTTGTTCAGATAGCAAATCTGTAAAGTAAAATTGATGAAACATTAGTGGTAGAGTGCATGCATTGCCATTGGCTAAATAATAAGTAGTTGAAAAGCTAAGTTTAATAACCTAATTTAAATTACTTTTTTTTTAATTTGGCGTTTTAAGTAATTAATTTGCATGACCAATTACTATCAGGAGTGGTTTTCACTGAACTAGTTTTAATTACAATGCGTTGGAAATATAATTTGTTAGTATTTTTTTTATAGAATTACATTTGCTTGAGTCTGATACAACTTTCATGAAGCTCCAGAAGCCGCCCCCGGTGGCGCAGTGGTCTAAGCGATGGCCTCTGATCATTCGTCCGGGTTTGAATCCCGGTTAGGCATGGATGTTGTGTTTGTCTCACGGCACTGGCTCTCTCCCTTCCCTGGAACCAGTGACACTAAATTAGGGACGGGCGACTGCTTATAGCCCAATAAGTTGCTTACGGTGGTCGTTAAAACTTCAATAAAAAAAAAGCTCCAGGACGAAATCTCAGAAGTCCTCGGATGTGAAAGTTCTCACTTGCCCGTGTTGAGTAAATCCTAAAGTTTTCTTGTCGTTGCTTAGCTTTGGTTACTTTCGCTTCTACAGCTGCCATTTACGAAGCAAGTAGAATCCCGTTTATTGTCAGGTGAAAAAAAAGACAGGTAGGCTCATTTCTGATTGAGCCGTCAGTTAGAAACGTAGGACTACGAGTTCCAGATCTGAAATGAGCTAGTCGAGTAGGGTTTCAAAGCATTTATTTAATTTGTTATTGCCAACACAAGTGTATGATATAAAAAGCAGCTTACATACTTTTTACAAATAATGCTGGATACATTGCGAACACAAAGCAGAGAGATACACGAATTACCCAACGTAGTGCTTGGTCTTCTTAGGCTTCTTATATTCCTCGCTCTTGCCTCTCGTTTTGATTTTCTCCACTTTTGCGTGAGCACGTTCTGAGAATTCTTCGGCACTCTCAAAAATTTTAACCCGTTTGAAGGAAAACATTTTTTTAAATTTTAATTGAAGCCACTGTTATATTTTTTTCATGTATTAGAATCGATCTCTTCAAAAGGGTCAAAACGATACCTTGCACAGTCGTTGTGCATTCATGGTTGACCAGATGAACCGCGATATTGTCAAATGTGTTCACCGGTTCACAAGAAAACAATTTTTTAAATAATTCAAATCAAACCACTGCGAAATGTTCTTCATATGTTTGAATAAATTTCCTCGAGAGTTTTAAAACGATACCACGCACAGTCGTGTTGCGCTTACTGTTGCTAAGATCGACCGAGTCAAACGCGGCGGCACACCCAGAAATATTGCACCTTCTCCCCGCGCAGAGCGAAGGAGGGGAGCGTCGTGCACACGATGTATATAGTAATACGCAAAATGGATTCCATGCTCTTTACGAATATACTAACACGATTAGTGTGCGTCGCGCATTTTTAACTCTATAATGTTTTCGATTGGGACCTATTTTTGTCACAGACGGGTGGCCGTAAGTAACCCATAGTATACTCTAACTTAGACGTAGTCCTACATCAAAAACGACGAATAAGGAGGGAGCATTGGAATTGTCAGAATGTTCTGGAAAGTCACAATGAGCTTAAAAAAGACTTGCCACTCCCTCCCCTTGAACCAAAGTACTCTGTCAGCGGAGCCTTTACATTATTGTAATACTGTATACAAGGATAATAGTGCTTTTCCTTGTATCATAAAGTTTTGTTTTAAAAATTTCTTATTACTATATTTTGATTTATGTGCTATTCATTTCTTTCCTAGGATACCGACAGAAAAGCTGCTGGAAGAAAATGCCTGGAAAATGCAAGCTTTCGGCAGCCAAGAAAAGCTCTTTATCCAAAAGATGACCCTCTTGGTATTGCTACAGAAGAGAACGATCAATTGAAGACAGACACCTTTTTTCCAGTTAGGATCTGGATTTACGATGGCAAAAATCAATCAAGCGGTTGCAGAACAAGAAATGGAAAATACATTTCTTGCCCTAGGCACCATTCTCCAGTCATCAGAAGAGAAATACAAGGTGCTTGAGAATATAGGAAGCGGACGCTACGGCCAGGTAAGCATGCATGATTTTCAGTAATAATTTTATTTCAAACATTATATTTAATAATTTGTCATTGTTGTTATTAACGACATACGAAAACCGTTCTAGAAAAACAGAGAGAAATTTTATGAGTTTGCAACTGTTCGAAAGGGAAAAATATCAACGCAGACGACTAAATGAATTGAGGAAATATCTATGGCGATTGGCCGTGGCAGACGATTCTGGTGTTCTTATTGCGCAGTTGTTTAAGGTATGCCTACATTTCGTCATACAGCTAGGGAGGTGAGTGATTCATAGTAAAGAAGTGAAAGGCGTTGTGCGGTAAAAGTTTGCTATCGTTTGGATAAAAGGGCTCCAGAAACAGTTGATTTAATAAGAATAGTTTAAAAAGATAAATCTTTGGGTGAGTCAACGATTTTTAGATGGCACAATGATTTCTAATATGGCCGCTTGACGGCAGAACTCGCTCATAAGCCTGGTCGACGTGAAAGTGTTGCTACGGAGGGTATTGTTAACACTGTTTGGGCAGCCCTACAAGAAGATCGAAGAAAGATGTATGAAGACATAGCAGCGTCCACTAATATTTCAAAAACGTAGGCATTCCGCGTTCTATGACAAATTACTGCTACATCCTGTGTGTTCCGCATGGGTACCTCATCATTTGCCGAGAGAAGAAGTGTTAGCCAGAGTTCAGGTGTGTCATGAATGGAAACAAATAATTGCAAAGCATTCAAACTTTCTGAACACTGTAATAACTGCAGAAGAAACATGGGTCTACTATTTCGACCGGGTCTGGTACGATTCGTCCAACGACGATTGGTCCAATGCCGATTCGTTAAAAGGGACGATTCGTCCAATGGACAATTGGTCCAAAGGTACGATTCATCCACTGGTACGATTGGTCCAATGCCGATTCGTCCAATGGACGATTGGTCCTATTCCGTCGTATCTGTCCAAAGTGCTACTCGTGTTATAAAAATCTCAGCTGTTCTGATTTTATCTCCGATGTTATACGAAAGTGCCGGTAGTACAAAGAATGTAAAATAATGTTACATTTCATGCGTAATATTGTGGTTACAGATTTTTTTTACTGTCCTTGCTGCCGTATGAAGTTACTGATGTACGAGCCGTTCAATTAACTTCAATGTTTATCTTTTGCATGAAATAATATAAAATACAAGTTTTCCGTTTCTGTTTGTAGCATGCAGTGCGGTTCAGCCAACTGGCCAATAGAAACGTTCTGGTCGGGTTCGGACAGAGGCCTTTTCACAGTTTTTATTCCAGCGATGTCATATTCATAATGTTTACATATGAAATCAAATTAATAATATTGCGCTTTTACTTAACCACGAAATATTAATTCATAGGCACTAGGCCTAGGCCTTTTTAACAGTTTTAATTCAACCGATGTCAGATTAATAACGTTTACATATCAAACCAAGTTAATAATATTGTGATTTTACTTAAACATGAAATATTAATTCATAGGCCGTAGGCCTTGACCTTTTTAAAAAAAATATTCAACCGATGTCATATTCATAACGTTTACCTATCAAAGCAAGTAAATATTGCGTTTTTACTTAAGCACGAAATATTAATTCACAGGCTCTAGACCTATGCCTTTTTGACAGTTTTTACCATACCGATGTCAGATTCATAACGTTTACCTATCAAGAAAACTTACTAATGTTATGCTAGTATTTTTAACTTTACTTAAACGTTAGAATATGACATCAGTAGAATAAAAAGTGTTAAAAGGCCTAGGCCTAGGTGCGTGTAAAGAGCTAAGAAATGATACGATGAGTACCTTTTATTAGATTTTATAACATATTTACAAATACCAAATACCTAGGTTGTAACTTAAAGTCTTCTAAAAAGGCCCGCGGCCTAGGTGCCTAGTAGAGAACTGAGAAATGATCCGTTGAATGCCTTTTATAAGGTTTTATCAAATGTTTACAAATACCAAATATCTGGGTTGTATTTTAAAATCTTCTAAAAAGTCCAGCGGCCTAGGCGCCTTGTATAAAGGCCTGATAAATGATACGATGATTGCCTTTTATTAGGTTTTATAAAATGTTTACAAATACCAGATATCTAGGTTGTAACTTAAAATCTTCTGAAAAGGCCTGCGGTCTAGGTGCCTTGTAAAGATATGAGAAATGATACAATGAGTGCCTTTTGTAAGGTTTTATAAAAGGTTCACAAATACCAAGTATCTAGGTTTTAACTTAAAATATTCTAAAAAGGCCCGCCCCTAGGTGCTTTGCAAACAGCTGAGAAATGCTCCATTGAGTGCCTTTTACCAGGTGTATGTAAAATGTTTACAATTACCAAATATACAAAAATGATCTTTCAAAAGGATATAATGAGCAGAATAATTTAAATTCCTATTCCTTTCTGGAAAATAACACAGTTTACTGTCGGTAAGATGATAACATTGGACGAATCGGCGTTGGACCAATCGTACCATTGGACGAATCGGCATTGGACCAATCGTACCAGTGGTCGAATCGGACATTGGACCAATCGGCATTGGACCAATTGTCCCTTTGGACGAATCGGCATTGGACCAATCGTCGTTGGACGAATCGTTCGGGACCGATTTCGACCCCCTTACGAAGGGTGAAACGAGTGTCTGGAAACACATAGGCTCGCCTCCTTCAAGAAAAGTCCACAAACCCAAATCAGCTTTGACGGTGATGTTGATAATTTGCCTTAATCATAAAGTTGTAGTCTATCAGCATAGCGGTCCTCCACATTTTACTGTCAATGCTGAGTATTACATTTTTGTCTTGAACCGTCTGCAAAGACAAACATTAAGTAAGCGACCGGAACTAGTGGACAAGTGGACCCTACTGCAGGATACCCCCCACCCGCCCCACCCCACAATGTGGCTGCCTGTGTTCAACAGTTTCTAACGAAATGCACTGTGGAAATCATTCCACAGTCTGCCTACAATCCTGACCTCTTCCGGTGCGATTTCTGGTTGTTTATAACAATGAAGGAGAAGTTCAGTGGTGCAACATTCAAGTTATACAGGGGAATCTAAAGCAGCGTCCACAAAATGCCTTCGCTACGTGCATTGAAAGGTGGTATGAACGATGGGACCGTTGCATATCATCCATGGATGCAAGCTAAATTGTTAACTAAAGCTTGGTCATACAACTCTGCGGAGGTCATGACATATATATATATTTCTTAAATAATTTTTTGGTGGGCTAATTTCTTGCATCTATGACTTTACAGAAACCCCTTTCCAAATAGTTCTTTGTGGAAGTGAGAAAATGCAGAGTTTTTGCTGGTCCTTGATAAAGACAAGGCTCAGTATTCTCGACACTTTCTACATTCAGTTGTTCCATTTTTTTCTCTTTTTACTCACACCGGTCAATACATAACTTTTCTATGTTGTACTTGGTATGGGTCAAAAATTTTTTTTGCTTCAGCCTCTTCTTAATAGAATATATATTTATATACCAACAAGTAATTGGACACCCGTGATAGTAAAGGAAAACAAAGTTTATTCACCTTTAATAGTTGGTGGAGCCTCCACGAGCAGCGATTACCGCTGCGACCCTCCGGGGCATACTCTCAACCAGGCGTTGTAGGACGGCTAGCAGTATTTTCTTCCACTCGGTTTGGAGAAGACAGGTCAGTTCCTTCACCCATTTCGGACGGTAGGGGCACCCCTTAAATCGACGCTCCAACTCGTCCAACAGGTGCTCGATAGGGTTAAGGTCCGGGCTATACGCATGCCAGCCCATTCAATTAACCCCATTGTCACCATACCAAGCCATGATGGACCTCGCAACATGACAGGTGGCATTCTCATCCTGAAAGTAACATGGGTCCACCCCGTAAAACTGCCGCAACGTAGGAAGCGCATGGTCATCCAAAATGGGGTAGTAGGTCTCGGCGTTAAGTCTACCAGGATTTGCGACCAAGGGTCCCGTGCAATACTAGGATAAACACCCTAATAGCATAATTCCACCACCGCCGAACTTCACAGTTGGCACAATACATTCCGGCAGGATGCGTTCTCCCGGCAGCCCCAAAACCTGACCCTGCCATCCGAACGGTAGATGGTGAACCTTGATTCGTCGCTCCAGAGAACCTGTTTCCACTGTTGCACGGTCCACTCTCGACGTTCTTTGCACCACGTTAGCCGAGCAGCGCTATTGGACTTGGTGATCAAAGGATTGTGGGCGGCAGCACGTTTATGATAACCGAGCAGATGGGCTTCCTTACGGATGGTATTCATCGAAAGAACACTCCCGGATGCCTGTTGAAACTCCTCGCGGATGTGGCCAATAGATCTCTAACTCCCAGTTTTGTGGGTCTGCCTGGTCGGGGCACATTCCAACAATCGCCTCCCGTCTTCCACTTGCCAATCACGTAGGCCACTGTCGATTTTGGGTACTTCAACTCGCAGGATATGTCACGTATGGATCGGCCATTTCTGTGATACCCGACGATTACACCTTTCTCGAAATCAGAGAGCTCCGAACTGCGTGGCATCTTGCATGCGACTGCTTGCGTTGTTGTTTCCCACACGATATTTAACGGCGGCGGCCGTGACGTGTATCAGGATCGCAGATATCGTCGATTGCAGGGGTGCCCAATTACTTGTTGGTAGATAGTGTATATATTTTACTGATGAAAAGTGAGCGTCACATTGACGAAGAAATTAATTTGCGTAAAAAACTTGCCGGGAGTGCTTTTGGACGATACAGCATAGTTTTCAAGAGCAATATGCCATTATGTCTTAAAAGAAAAGTGTTTTCCTCAATGCATCCTTCCAGTGCTTACGTATAGTGCAGAGACGTGGACCTGAACTAAAAGAGCCTACATACAAAGGCTTCAGACAACTCAAAGGAGCATGGAGACGTGCATGCTTGGTGTAACCAGGAGAGATAAGAAGAGGAACTCCTTTATTAGAAAAATGACAAGAGTGGAAGACAACATGATCAGAGTAAAATCCCTAAAATTGCAATGGGCTGAATATAGTGCCAGAAGGACAGACCATCGATGGACAGCCGAAATTATATATTCGATTCCAAGGGTCAGGACCCAGAAGAAGACCACATGAGAGATGGGTGGATCAAATTCGAAAGTATGCGGGAGTAACACGGATGAGACTGGCACAAGACAGACCGGTGTGGAACAGGCTTGGAGAGACTTTCGTTCAGCAGTGGATTGATAAGAGTTAACAATGATGATGATGATTATGATATATATATATATCACAAAGCTTAAAAAAACCTGGAACTTGCATACAAATGGAGTAATATTTCTGCAAAACCGCGCCCTGCTGCAATTTTCAAACATAATCAGCATAGTAATAAAGTCAACCACAGGTAAATTATAATCCTAATACAGAACCCAAAATAACACCCGCCGCCCCGGTGGCTCAGTGGTCTAAGGCGTTGGCCTCTGATCATTCGTCCGTAAGGGGTCCGGGTTCGAATCCCGGTCAGGCATGGATGTTGTGTTTGTCTTACGGCACTGGCTCTCTCCCTTCCCTGGAACCAGTGACCCTAAATTAGGGACGGGCGACTGCTTATAGCCCATTGAGTTGCTCACGGCGGTCGTTAAACCTCCAATCAAAAAAAAAAAAAAAAAAAAAATAACACCCCTAAATTCCTGATAAGAGAAAATTTTCAAAGACCAAAAAAAGAAGTCGTCCTAAAAAAAATAAAAAAATAAAATCGCCCCATAACGTCCCGGAGAGATCTAACAGTCCCAACTTTGATCCATGACGTAATAACATGTTTACATTTTTTTCGGAAAGTACCTCGATCGAATTAAAGTTTACCGTAAAAAGTTATTGCCGACCTTAACCGCCAGGTGTATTTATTTACTTTACTGCTTTTTTTTTTAGTTTACGTGTTTCACTATTCTATTTGAGGTTATACTGTATTTTCACTTAGGAGTTACAAGTAATTTCTATTTGTTTTATGTTCTTTAAGCTCTACAAAGGGTTCAGGTAGGGAAGACTGAGCGCCTAAGAGAGATATATATTTGTTACAAAATTTATTAAGATATATGTCTAGTTGTTGCAAAATGTGGCACTCTCATGAAACCTAAACCTCTATCCCGGAGCACTGGATGTCTTTCCCTAATTAGTGGTCTTTCGTTCCGGGGTGCATTAATTTAAATATCCTTGTTTCCTTATAATTTAGGGTTTTCCTGGCTTTTTTTATTTTTTATTTTGGGGATTTTTCTTTCTTTTTTTTTTTTTTTTTTGGTCTTTGGAAAATTTTCCCTAATCAGGAATTTAGGGGTGTCATTTTTGTCCCAAATATTTTGAACCCCAAAAAGAACGCGCTCCGTGTCGAACTCTGTCAATTCTGTCAGAGGGTGGTGAACGAACCAACGTTCCTGTCGCGGGTCATCACTATGGAGGACACTTGGGTCTACCGTTACGACACGGAGACCAAACAACAGTCGTCGCTGTGGAAGAGCCCGGCATTTCCACGACCGAAGAAGGCCCAGCAAATCCGGAGCGCAACTAAAAGCATGATCATCGTGTTCTTCGACATTCGTGGGGTTGTGCCCCGTGAATTCGTCCCCCAGGGCCAAACCTTCACCGCCCTTTTTTACTGCGATGTTCTGAGGCGTCTTAGGGAGGACATTCGCCGCAAACGACCTGAAATGTGGCGCAGGGGCGATTTCGTGCTCCATCACGAGAGTGCAGCAGCTTACAGAGCGTTACCAACACGCCAGGCTGCAACAGCATGACTACCCTTCGACACCCGCCTTATTCGCCGGATTTGGCACCGTGTCACTTTTTTCTGCTCCCGAAGCTACGGGATATTCTTCGCTCACTTCTAGCATCGATGTGCGGTCGGAACACACGATGCCGTCACTCAGTGGGTTTTTACCCCTACCAGACTACTTTGTGAAGGTACTAGCCGTTTTTCGTGGGTCTTCGTATCTTTTCCGTCAAAGAACGACTTTCTGAAGGTACTAACCACTCTCCGTGGTTTTTCCCTCACCGGACTATTTTCTGAAGGTACTAACCGCTTTTCGTGGTTTTTTTCCTCGCAGGTCTTTTTTCTGAAGGTACTAACCGCTCTTCCTGCTTTTTTTCCTCACAGGTCTTTTTTCTGAAGGTACTAACCGCTCATCGTGGGTTTTTTCCTCACTGGTCTCTTTTTCTGAAGGTACTTACCGCTCTTCGTGGGTTTTTTCCTTACAGGTCTTTTTTCTGAAGGTACTAACCGCTCTTCGTGCTTTTTTTCCTCACAGGTTTTTTTCTGAAGGTACTAACCGCTCTTCGTGTTTTTTTCCCTCACAGGACTATTTTCTGAAGGTACTAACGATTTTCGTGGTTTTTTCCCTCACAGGTCTTTTTTCTGAAGGTACTAACCGCTCTTCGTGGGTTTTTTCCTCACAGGTCTCTTTTTCTGAAGGTACTTACCGCTCTTCGTGGTTTTTGTCCTCACAGGTCTTTTTTCTGAAGGTACTAACCGCTCTTCGTGGTTTTTTCCCTCACAGGTCTTTTTTCTGAAGGTACTAACCGCTCTTCGTGGTTTTTTCCCTCACAGGTCAATTTTATGAAGGTACTAACCGCTCTTCGTGGTTTTTTTCCTCACAGGTCTTTTTTATGAAGGTTCTAACCGCTCTTCTTGGTTTTTGTCCTCACAGGTCTGTTTTCTGAAGGTACTAACCGCTCTTCGTGGGTTTTTTTCCTCACAGGTCTTTTTTCTGAAGGTACCAACCGCTCTTCGTGGTCTTTTTTCTGACAGGTCTTTTTTCTGAAGGTACTAACCGCTTTTCGTGGTTTTTTTCCTCACAGGTCTTTTTTCTGAAGGTACTGACCGCTCTTCGTGGTTTTTTTCCTCACAGGTCTTTTTCTGAAGGCACTAACCGCTGTTCGTGTTTTTATTGCTCACAGGTCTTTTTTCTGAAGGTACTAACCGCTCTTCGTGGTTTTTTTCCTCACAGGTCTTTTTTCTGAAGGTACTAACCGCTCTTCGTGGTTTTTGTCCTCACAGTCCTTTTTTATGAAGGTACTAACCGCTCTTCGTGGTTTTTTCCCTCACAGTCCTTTTTTATGAAGGTACTAACCGCTCTTCGTGGTTTTTTTTCCTCACAGGTCTTTTTTCTGAAGGTACTAACCGCTCTTCGTGGGTTTTTTCCTCACTGGTCTCTTTTTCTGAAGGTACTTACCGCTCTTCGTGGGTTTTTTCCTTACAGGTCTTTTTTCTGAAGGTACTAACCGCTCTTCGTGGTTTTTTCCTCACAGGTTTTTTTCTGAAGGTACTAACCGCTCTTCGTGTTTTTTTCCCTCACAGGACTATTTTCTGAAGGTACTAACCGATTTTCGTGGTTTTTTTCCTCACAGGTCTTTTTTCTGAAGGTACTAACCGCTCTTCGTGGGTTTTTTCCTCACAGGTCTCTTTTTCTGAAGGTACTTACCGCTCTTCGTGGGTTTTTCCCTTACAGGTCTTTTTTCTGAAGGTACTAACCGCTCTTCGTGGTTTTTTTCCTCACAGGTTTTTTTTCTGAAGATACTAACCGCTCTTCGTGTTTTTTTCCCTCACAGGACTATTTTCTGAAGGTACTAACCGCTCTTCGTGGTTTTTCTCCTCACAGGTCTTTTTTCTGAAGGTACTAACCGCTCTTCGTGTTTTTTTCCTCTCAGGTCTTTTTTCTGAAGGTACTAACCGCTCTTCGTGGTTTTTGTCCTCACAGGTCTTTTTTCTGAAGGTACTAACCGCTCTTCGTGGTTTTTTCCCTCACAGGTCTTTTTTCTGAAGGTACTAACCGCTCTTCGTGGTTTTTTCCCTCACAGGTCATTTTTATGAAGGTACTAACCGCTCTTCGTGGTTTTTTTCCTCACAGGTCTTTTTTATGAAGGTTCTAACCGCTCTTCTTGGTTTTTGTCCTCACAGGTCTGTTTTCTGAAGGTACTAACCGCTCTTCGTGGGTTTTTTTCCTCACAGGTCTTTTTTCTGAAGGTACCAACCGCTCTTCGTGGTCTTTTTTCTGACAGGTCTTTTTTCTGAAGGTACTAACCGCTTTTCGTGGTTTTTTCCTCACAGGTCTTTTTTCTGAAGGTACTGACCGCTCTTCGTGGTTTTTTTCCTCACAGGTCTTTTTCTGAAGGCACTAACCGCTCTTCGTGTTTTTATTGCTCACAGGTCTTTTTTCTGAAGGTACTAACCGCTCTTCGTGGTTTTTTTCCTCACAGGTCTTTTTTCTGAAGGTACTAACCGCTCTTCGTGGTTTTTGTCCTCACAGTCCTTTTTTATGAAGGTACTAACCGCTCTTCGTGGTTTTTTCCCTCACAGTCCTTTTTTATGAAGGTACTAACCGTTCTTCGTGGTTTTTTTCCTCACAGGTGTGTTTTCTGAAGGTACTAACCGCTCTTCGTGGGTTTTTTTCCTCACAGGTCTTTTTTCTGAAGGTACTAACCGCTCTTCGTGGTGTTTTTCCTGACAGGTCTTTTTTCTGAAGGTACTAACCGCTTTTCGTGGTTTTTTTCCTCACAGGTCTTTTTTCTGAAGGTACTGACCGCTCTTCGTGGTTTTTTTCCTCACAGGTCTTTTTTCTGAAGGTACTAACCGCTCTTCGTGGTTTTTTCCTCACAGGTCTTTTTTCTGAAGGTACTAACCGCTCTTCGTGGTTTTTTCCCTCACAGGTCATTTTTATGAAGGTACTAACCGCTCTTCGTGGTTTTTTTCCTCACAGGTCTTTTTTATGAAGGTTCTAACCGCTCTTCTTGGTTTTTGTCCTCACAGGTCTGTTTTCTGAAGGTACTAACCGCTCTTCGTGGGTTTTTTTCCTCACAGGTCTTTTTTCTGAAGGTACCAACCGCTCTTCGTGGTCTTTTTTCTGACAGGTCTTTTTTCTGAAGGTACTAACCGCTTTTCGTGGTTTTTTTCCTCACAGGTCTTTTTTCTGAAGGTACTGACCGCTCTTCGTGGTTTTTTTCCTCACAGGTCTTTTTCTGAAGGCACTAACCGCTCTTCGTGTTTTTATTGCTCACAGGTCTTTTTTCTGAAGGTACTAACCGCTCTTCGTGGTTTTTTTCCTCACAGGTCTTTTTTCTGAAGGTACTAACCGCTCTTCGTGGTTTTTGTCCTCACAGTCCTTTTTTATGAAGGTACTAACCGCTCTTCGTGGTTTTTTCCCTCACAGTCCTTTTTTATGAAGGTACTAACCGCTCTTCGTGGTTTTTTCCCTCACAGGTCTTTTTTATGAAGGTTCTAACCGTTCTTCGTGGTTTTTTCCTCACAGGTGTGTTTTCTGAAGGTACTAACCGCTCTTCGTGGGTTTTTTTCCTCACAGGTCTTTTTTCTGAAGGTACTAACCGCTCTTCGTGGTGTTTTTCCTGACAGGTCTTTTTTCTGAAGGTACTAACCGCTTTTCGTGGTTTTTTTCCTCACAGGTCTTTTTTCTGAAGGTACTGACCGCTCTTCGTGGTTTTTTTCCTCACAGGTCTTTTTTCTGAAGGTACTAACCGCTCTTCGTGTTTTTTTCCTCACAGGTCTTTTTTCCGAAGGTACTAACCGCTCTTCGTTTTTTTCCTCACAGGACTTTTTTCTGAAAGTAATAACCGTGGCTGACTCTGAGCACTCAACAAGTCTTTCCGTCTTGGAGATGATCTCACTCCCTCGTTTGGCTGTTACAATTTGACCTTTTTCAAACTCGATCAAGTGCGCTGAATTTTCCATCTCAAAAACGAGAATACCGCTAATTAAGAGACCTCAGTATCAAGCGTTATTTATACCGTTGCGTTACCGTCACACACACGGTCGTTACCATGCAGCTGCTTCAATTTGCATAAAGACGCTTTGGTCATAATGTTTAGGTTCTGCAGCGTATTTTGAATTAAACGTCAACCAACTTTTTTCTTTTCTCTTTTGTTGTCTATATTTTCATCAGAGTGGGTAGTATAATGGATGCTTGCGTTTTTCGCGGATTAAAAACACATATCTTGAAAAGGTTTTTTTGTTTTTGTTTTGTATTGAGATGATTATATGTGGTGAAATGTTTTGCGTAATAATGTGAATTTGTCTTTGCAGGTGTGGAAATGTTCGAAGCAAGGAACCGATGAAATTGTGGCTGTGAAAGCTGTCATGTTAAGTGAAGAAAAATATTTAAATGAAATGAATATCTTACGCCAATTGGATTCCTCGAATGCGCACGAAGTAAGCATTTTTCTGAACATCAATATAATTAATTTATAGTAATCAATTTTTTGTGATCTAGGTATTTCGTAGAATCTGAATTCAATTCTATAACGTAAGCTGCCAGAATATTGGTGGAAGTCACTAAGGTATTTAAAGTTAACGCTCTTGATCCTCCAAATTATAAAACACACAACATAATGTTCTGCATTTTTATCAATAAAAACGTTCTTTTCCAGGAAGTGTAATACATTTTTACCGAGTGTAAGGATATCTTTACCAAGTCGCAATTCTCCAAGTGGCAGGAACTTGGATCAGACAGAGTCCATTTTCAATGTCATGTTCCACACGAAACTAACCTAAAAGGGCACTTTTTTCCAGAATTCTCCCTTTACAGCCGAAATTCTTTTTAAGATCGTCTTTCTTTCTCTATTAAAATTGGGACAAGTTTATTAAGGTCACCAAATTAACGACAGTGTTTCCACAAAAAAAGAGCCGTTTCGAACTTTGCATGACTCGCAGTTCCAGAAGATTAAGCGCAAAGCCTCTAAGAGCGAAGTACGACACTCACCACGTTTCATTTGGATCAGCGAAAATTTGATCATCCTCCGTTTTGTATTTAAGATCGATTTGTAACGCAAGAAAACACAAGAATTCCTAAGACTTCAACAGAAATTTAATAATCCTGGATATATCTTGCAATCATTTTGAGAAAAAATATTTTCTTAAATGTCTATGCCATATAATACGTCGTTAGTTATACATTGTTCTAACTTAGACAAAAATGCCCATCTAATTGCAATCCTTTCTGATTTATAAATCCAATTATATTTAACGAACATTTCTGAATTATGGATCTGCAAATCGCTGTGATACTGGTGGCAGTTCTGCGTTAAAAGAATGTGGTCATGCGATCTCTTCTACTGTTACTCTTCCATAGGTGCACAAATCATCGAGCAATATTTTTTTTTATTTTGAAAGTAGGAAACGATGTACACTATAAGTCCAATTAACCGGACTCCAGATATCCGGAACTCATATTATCCGTTTCTTTTGTTCATTTAAGTAACACAAAATGATAATGCCGTACAGTAGATACTTTTTAAAATGTATAACTTTGTTGTTATAAAATACGATAAACGAAAAAATTAAATTTCCTCACTTTAATTAATAAATAATTATTTAGCCTAAAGTAAAAAGACAACACAATTATCCGGGTTTTCCGAATATCCAGATTGGCTGGGGTCCGAGTAACTCCGGATAATTGGAGTTCTACTGTAGTTTATTTTCACTAAATTGCATTCCGTAATTTTAAATTTATCTAGAAGAAATTATACACCTATCCACTGCAACCCATTTATGTAATTAAAAAAAAATTACCTGAGGAGACATGTAATTATGTTCATGATCAGTAAGGTTTTAAAATTGACATGCCTAATAGAGTATCCGCAATGGTATCGGAAATTTGTTTCATTCAAACCAATTCTACGTCAGACTTGTCCCCAAAAATATTTGACGGTCGTATAAATATCGCACTTTCGACTGTTTCATGACCGCGTAAATAGAGGTCAGCTATCTGAATTTCAAATAGACCGGGAAGTTAGAAAAGACTGGAGAAGGACTATACCTTGCAGAGTGTGCCAACAGGTTAAGAAGAAAAAGGTGTATCTCATCCATCCGTGAGAACTGGAAGGATGCTTTGATTAAACATATTTTTTTAATAAATTTATTTCCTGATAAAAAATTCATGTATGTATGTATTCTGTTTCCTTTCAAATAGAAAATGAAGCATGTACCCGGCATTTCATAATAATTTATTCTAATTTCGTCAAAGAAGCAGAATAATCACAGACAACCCAATTAACGACAGCTAATAATATTTTCAATAAATATTAGCTGTCGTTAATTAAAAACATCCACAAGAAAATATGAAGTGATTGAAACTATTTCGGTGATTATTCTGGCTCTTTGACGAAATTAGAATAAATTATTATGAAAGGCCTGGTACATCACTTTCTATTTGAAAGGAAACTGAATACATACACACATGAGTTTTTTATCGACAAATAAACTGATTAAAATAGATGTTTAATCAAAGCATCTTTCCAGTTCTCATCAATGGATGAGAGACATCTTTTTCTTCTTGATCTGTTGGCACTCACTGCAAGGTATAGGACACCCCCAATCTTTTCGAACTTCACGGATCCTTAGACCCAGTCCACCATTTACCACCTTGTAACCCATATTCGATTTTAACTTCCCTTTTGAACTTTTTTTTTCTATGTAAATTTGAGTCCGTTCTTTTAGATATTTTCAAACCTTAACGTTATGTGTTTTCCCTCAAACGAGAATGATGTTGGCAACATGGAGGTCGGAACAAGTGACGTATGAATGTATGTGATAAGAACGTTAGATCAAAATACGATGCAGAGGTTGTATTGTGAGTGGGCCGAGGATGGCCTGATGGTCAGCTTTCTGACTACCACGGAGAAAACCTCGGGTTCGATCCCAGGCAGGTACAAACACTCGACCCACTAAACATCCGCCGTGTATCGGATGGGCACGTAAAACTGTTGGAACCCTGGTACTAGTCCCCGGTAATAAATAAGGGCGTCCTCCTCCCCTTTCTACCTCGCTTCCGTGTCACTTTCCTATCGGGCATTCTATCACAAATCTCGCAGCGTCCTATTTCTAAGGGTTGTTTAAGACTTGGGGTCAGACACTCTCTTTCTAAAATCCTCTACATATGATCTGATCTGATCTGCTTTGTGAGTGGAGATGCTAGGTTGTTGCTCAGTGTGAATGTCAACCTCTTGATTAAGATATGTGAAGTGGCGAGTGTATCCCCCTTGAGATGTTTTGGATTTCGTCTAATGTAGCTGGACCGAAAAAATGTTGACGTAACTTGGACTTCTGTGTATGTTTCGTCTGACCTTTGTAAAAGCCTAAAAGTGAGTTATCCGGTACAATTAGTTACATCGCATTTACCCTTAGTTAACATCTATTCAGTCGGATATTTGGTGTTATGTTATAACCTTTAACTTTTTGAAGATCATCCCTTCATCTTGTTTCCCGGCCCGCCCTTTGTTTCATTCCATTTCTCGGTTGCCATTCTGTTATTAATCGTGTCCAACTTTCAGTCTTCCAACATGTCCAGCCCATCTCCACTTTGATTATTTTATTATTTTTATAATATCTATTATTCCTGTTCTTTCTCTTATAAGTAAATTTCTCTGTCTCTTCTTGTTATTCCCAACATACTTCTCTCTAACTTTCTTACCGATACTCTTATTTTTCCATATTTTCGTTCTGTGATACTTCACGTTTCATTTCCATAAGTAAATACGGGGTTAATACATGGATGAAATATTTTTCTTTTTAAACACAATGGAAGATCACCGGTTAAATAGTCTTTAAAAAATGACACCCAGAGGTTACAAAATTTTAAAAGAAACATGAAAAACTGCATGTTTGTTATAACCAGAGTAGATAGGAAGATGAACTCACGTATCAAGAAAATGATGACTGTTGCTGATGGCATCATGATCAAGGTATCTCAATAGGTTGGTCGTATAACTACAAGAACGAGCCATCGTTGGACTTGGACAACTGAAATGCCTCACTCGATTGTGCTCGAGTTTCATTAATAGTGTTTGAACTGTGAAGCAAACTTTACTTTACACTATACGGCAATGCTTTTTCTATGTTTCGGGATTTAATAAACGTTATGACATGTTCTGAGGATTGTAAGAGTTTCAGCTGTCCTATTTTGGGGCCCCTGGTTCCTAGCAGGAGAGAAAGCCAGCGCAGACTGGAGCCTTGACCCTATTCGCACGGCTAGACAGATATATGAACATCGGGGCACTTGACTATCAGGGTAGCCACGAAAATAAATATTGAACTTATTAATCACATTACTCTTTTTAGAAATGTTTATGTCTTTTAACATTAAAATGTTTCTTATTCCTTTTAATTTTTCCATTTCAAAAATTTAATGCCAGCTACGCAATGGGTACGAGCATGAAGATTGGAATAACTTAATGTGGAGTGAAACATGCTTCTTTCCTCCATAAACGTGGTTTGGTAAAATAGATCGAGTTCATAGGTTAATGCCTTATTACGAAATACCTGGCAACGACTTGCTTTTCAAAACATTCATCATATAATAAGTACGCCGTACTTCCAAGTAATTTTTTCTGCTGGTACATTTACGGTATACTTGAGAAAACAGCCATGGTTTATGTACAGATCTTCTCATTATGATTAAAACCCGATGAAGCTGTATTAAATTTATCAGGTGATATAGTAATGAACAAACTATTCGATAACAAACAGGGTGCTTTTTTCATAATGCTGTGTGTTCATTTAAAAAAAAAATAATAATTAGATAACAATATGCAACTTATAATTTTTTGTCTTTTTGCAGGCACACATCGTTCGATCAATTGATTCCTTCGTAATCTCGAATGTTGGTTTCTTCGTCTTTGAAATTTTAGATCAGAGCCTACGTGATTACATAAAGCATCAAGGACCACTACTTCTCTCTGATGTCGAATGCATTATGAGACAGCTAATGACTGCCCTGGCTAAGTTGAAGGTATGATACTAACTCCTCTGCTTAAATAACATTTTTTATAGTAAAATTTCATTGATAGAATATTTTATTTTCCATAAAAACACTACTTATTCGTCGTTTATGAATCTGAAAATAACTCAATTAATAATTCAGCCAAATGAAAGAAGTCTACAGGAAGAAAAAAATATTTACTGGTATTTTATTTACTCAAACCAAACTCATATAGCCTGCGTTTCAATTAATTTTTATATCGTGCCTTTTTATATCATGTTTAATTTATATTTTTTGATAAACTTATGTTCTTTTTCCTTTCTCTTTGAATCAGACACAAGATCTAACTTTTATTCAGCCCGAATTTTTTTATTCTAAATTAAAATCATTTCATTCTTCCTCAGAATTGCAGGATGTTCCACACAGTTGTTCAGTATTATGGTTCAAACTACCAAATATTATCTGGAGAGTAGAAAATAGGCGAAGCAGGTCCTATTCTGCATGGGAATCTCACTTTACGATATTTATGTTTCACTAAATTTTACTTAGTCACTTCGTGAGCGTTTATAGCGGGCTTACGATAAACGTAATTATGTTTTCGTAGAATTAAAAATATCGCTCCTTAATCATTAGATACCGAAAAACATTGCCTCTTCACTTGCAGCCCACGTGTAGAATAAAAAGATATGCTTGTAATAGTGCCCAAGCCGAACAGACCCACCTGAAAGACAGCGTGCAAGCCCAATAGGCATGTCTGAAAGGGAGTGTACTCACCGAAAGGAGTACCTGCAGTAGAGAGAGCCAGAGAGATATGCTTGTAATAGAGTGCAGAAACCCAACAGACACGTCTGAGAAATACTGTAGAGAACCAACAGGTACGCTTGATACATCGTAAGGAGAACCAAGAGGTACGCCTGATACATCGTAAGGAGAACCAAGAGGTACGTCTGATACATCGTAAGGAGAACCATCTGAAACATAGAGTGGATTACCAACAGATATGCCTGAAACGTAGTGCGGAAACCCAACAGATACACCTGAAACATAGTGCGGAGAACGGACAGATACGCCTGAAACAGTGTGGAGGATGAACAGATACGCCTGAAGCAGTGTGGAGAACAAACAGATCCGCCAGAAAAATGGTGTGGATACAACAACAACAAAATTTGGCGCATCTCTTGGCTCTCCTAATATTTAACTTGAAGAGCCAACAGATACGCCAACATTTGTTGTTTTTGTTGCTATTTAGAGTTTTTTGTTGTTTGGATGAACAGCACAATGATCTATAAGGATTTGTCCGTCAATACTTTAGAGCTACTGACTCCAATGAAAGGAGAGAGACAGTGTCGTTAGACAATCACAGCATTCATGACACACCGGGATTCTAACTCCGACCTGTATCGGAGGAGTGGTGAAAATCTAGCGCTTGCGTCATTGTGCTACAGAGGCGGCCATGAAAATAGTGATTTTTAATCAGCTATAAACGTTTTGCAGGCAATGTTCATATTCTTATTTAGGGGAACATTGACATGGGAACTCCTAGTTCATGAATTTAACTTAACATATACCATTCCCACAAGTTTACCGTCACTCACGAAATTTATTTGTCCAATTCACGTATTTTTTTCATGTCTTTGAGATCGGAATAGGACCAATAGTGTAGCGAGAGGAATTGAGAAAAGTACTTCGAAGCTCCCAGGATACACAGTTAATCAACAACTAATCTCCATTTTATTTTTCGAAAATGGATACTTCTTTCCTTTGGAAATGGAAATAACGCTAATATCCTTAATCAACAGTACGTTTCATTATAAGTTCTTTGTCTCCCCCCCCCAAAAAAAAAAAAAAGAAATACCCCGAGTAAGTCACTCGTTCCTGATGAGACTCCACGTGATCAGGAGCCGAATTTGCAAATGACTAAATAACAACGACTAGTGCTGGAATTGTCGCCCCGACACAGCGCATGATAATCGCGTATCGAGGAGAATGTATCAAGAGTAAAGCTCTGATGCAGAGACGGTTCTGACAGCGGATTGCGGTTGCATTAACCTCCAAGGATATCTCGACAATACCAGTGGTTGAGAGAATTTGAGAAATGACGAATAATTGTGCTGAGACAGATCGATTTGTCAAGTTGCCGTATCTCCAGGCATTTGGGTCCGAGGAAAATGGCAATCGTACGATGTTGGTGCCAATGTGCCAAAAGGGCACAACCCAGCGGCACGGACACAGTGGGCGGCCGAAGGCAATGACAGAACGCGAGGGTTGACCGATTGTGAGAGCAGCTCAAACAGAACCGAATTCGTCACTTTCGAATACCCGTGGCCATGTTGCGCCGTCTACAGTTGTGAAAGCTGCCATCCGGACAGCTGCCAGTTGATTTGCAGCACGGGGACTTCATTCGAGAAAGCCACTCCACTTCAAACCACTGACTAGCAGTATCGCCGGCACCGGTTGCAGTGGTATCGGGCACTATCAACGTGGGATAGTGTCTAGTGCCGTCGTGTTGTCTTCAGTTATGAGTCACGGTTTGCACTTGTCAAGGATGAGCAGCGCATATCCTCGACAAGTGTCTCTCGAGACTAGCCGGCCAGCGCTCGGATTATGCATATAGCAGATAAGGACACGGTTCACACAGTGGAAGAGACAGTCTCTGAGATGAAATTGAAAATTGAAACTCTGAGATTAGTAACAAATTCAGTGTAACGTTCACTGTTTCAATACAGTATGTGCCTGGATTTTATGCTGCATCAAAAATTCGCTTCCGAAGTTTGGACAAGAAGGTGCATGACATTTCGAAATTTTTGGATTGTCTAGTAGGTTACAGATAGTATGCACATGCAAACGAAAAGCTTCTGCTGCGTATATCACCAATTCAATTAAAATATCGAATGTTCTCTAATATTTCATGCCGGAGTGGCACAAATGCCAATAAGCGCAGGTATTCCAGAACACCCAAATCTAATAAACAACGGAGTCCTTTCTTTAACAGTAATATCTTTGTTTTTTTCACTGTGTTGAAAAGTTGTTAGAATATCGCAGTTATTACTGGACAAATTGCTCTAATTCACCATGAAATGTGTATTTCAATGTTTACAGCAAATATATGTTTCTCTTTCAGGAAATGAAAATTATCCATACAGACATCAAGCAAGATAACATCATGTTGGTCAACAGAAGAACGAAACCGCTGGAGATAAAGTTGATCGACTTTGGCCTGGCAATTCAGTTGCCGACAGAGAAATATCCAGCTCTTATTCAGGCTCCTGCATACAGGTATGATAATTTGAAAAAAACATTTCGTAACATTTAAATTGTTAATATTGAGTGGAATGTACTTGTGAATAAATCTTCGTAAATTATATCAAGGAGTCAATCAAAATCACATGTCCATATAAGCATGTACATGATGTTGCATCTGAAAGGGCAGTTCCCAGATGGGGAGATTTTAAGAAACTAGCACCTTACGTCAGCGCAAGAGCTACTGCGCTTCGCGAAACCATCGAGATCATCACGCGACGGAATGTGTGTAACAAAGATGTAACCACGAGCCTTCCTTTCATATGGCACCGGCTTCTAGAAGTTACACGTGACCACCCGGCCCTGGGATCAAACAACCCGTGACATCGTGCAAGTGTTTTACTTATTTTGAATTTAATTATATTCTTAGAAATACATTTGTTCCAGTTGCTTCTGCGATCTTTAACTACTAAATGCCTGACGAAGCTACCCGGAGGTAGTGAAAGCTAGCACCTTTTGATTCCCTTATTTTCTATGCCTAATGAACGGAGTTCACTTTTTATTTTTGTTGTCTTCCACATTAATTGGGCGTACAGAAACCCGTTTCTTCATCGATCATATATATATATTTGTTATGTTCTGCATTGTCATGCATCCATCAGCTCGTAACAACTGGTAGCGTGACTCATTGCACCACGCCACATGTTGCCAGTCTTCCAGGCTAAAATTATAATTGTAGCCTGGATGGGGCTCATGAACACGATAAGTATCGTGTTCATGAGCCCAGGTCAGGCGCTGCGTCCGATGCCGTTGTGTTAATAAAGGCAGTCTGGTGGGTATTCTTCTCCCATACACAATGGACGCTAACTTACGCTGCACTCACCTGCTGAATATGTCTCTAATACCCTTTGCATTGCATGTAGATGTAATTTCAGCCAGTAGCGCTTGTCTGTTAGCTGAACTATCTTGGTCTGACGCCGCTGTTCAAGGTCATTCAGCACCCTTGGTCGGCCAAAGCACTGCCCAAGGTGGGTGATATTACCTTCCGAGAGGTATTCTCGGTAAACCCCATGACACTGTGGATCGAGGAATTTTTAATGACCGCAGAACTTCTGAAATTGGATGTCTCATTCATCTGCCGCCCACTACCATGTATCGTTTAAGCTCTGATAACTAATTCACGTCGGCTTGCCATAATACTACTGGCGGTTGCTCAACCTGATTACGACATTACACCTCGCAATTGATAAAAATCTTGGCGTGCGTCGAAGTCTTTGTGCGACGGCAAAGCCAGTTAAAAAGTTGCATACTGCTATCCCATGCCCTTTGGTTCTTCTGTGTATATACACTGAGTGGCCACTTTATTATGACCATCCCCTCAGTACTTCGTTGGGCCACCTTTTGCTTTTAATACTGCGTCTATTCTTCGTGGCATGGACTCCAGGAGATGTTGATAGGTGGTTTGTGGAATCTGAGACCATGCTTGATGAATAGCACCTTCCAAGAGCGTGAGATGGCAGGGTTGTAGATCCAGCTGTATGATGGCACGTTTAACTTCATCCCACAAATTCTTAAATGGGTTGAGATCTGGAGATTGTGGGGGCCACCTAAGCAAAGTAACTCAAACCGACATGTTTCTGAAACCAGTCCTGTATAATACGAGCTCTATGGCAGGACGCATAATCTTGTTCAAAGTAGCCATCGCCATTGGGATAAACCATCCACATGACAGGATGCACTTGGTACGCAACGATGTTTAGATAGGATGTGCCAGTCAGACGTTGATCAACACGAATTAAAGGATCCAAAGCATGCCAGGAAAATATCCCCCAAACCATAACGTTGCCTCTACCAGCTTGAAGGATTGTAGCAATGCATTTGCGGTCCATGCTTTCGTGCTGTTTCCACCAAATTCTACTTTGGCCATCGGCATGGTGCAACTAAAAACGTGATTCATCGGACCACATAATTTGTTTCCAATTATCGACTGTCCAATCCTTGTGCTTCTGTGAGAACGGGAGACGTTTTCTCTTGTTAACTGTAGACAGCAATTGTGTTCGTGCAGGCCTTCGGCTGCCATATCCCATCCGATGCAGTGTACGGCGAACAGTGCAATGCATTTGCGGTCCATGCTTTCGTGCTGTTTCCACCAAATTCTACTTTGGCCATCGGCATGGTGGAACTAAAAACGTGATTCATCGGACCACATAATTTGTTTCCAATTATCGACTGTCCAATCCTTGTGCTTCTGTGAGAACGGGAGACGTTTTCTCTTGTTAACTGTAGACAGCAATTGTGTTCGTGCAGGCCTTCGGCTGCCATATCCCATCCGATACAGTGTACGGCGAACAGTGCGTGCAGAGATCATTTGAGGGGATCCTTGATTAAGAAAGTCTGTAATTTGCTGCACTGTTGCCCTTCTGTTGTCTGTTAGGAGACCCAGTTTTTTGGCTTACAGTCCAGTCTTTAAACACTTTAACAACAGCTGCTCTGGAACATTTCACGAATGCGGTGGTTTCAGTGATCCTCGCTCCATGGCTCCGAGCTCCTACAATCCTCCCACGTTGAAAGTCCATCAAATCGCATTTTTTACCCATCTGGTCACCCAAAAAACATTACTACTACTGTCGCTAGCACTAGGCTTTCCCTTTTTATGCTAGCATCGCCTTTTGGCGGCAACAGCGTGCAGCCATAGCTCATTTGCTTAAAACTGACAGGTGGTTATAATGAAGTGGCCACTCAGTGTATATGTGCTATGTGCAAGTGTGTACACATGTAGGGTGATTTTGAACGAAATCGCTAGCATAACTGCACCCAATAATTTCATTAAAGTTATAGTTTTAAATGTTACACAAGCATGCCCTTCTTATGTTACATTATACGGGGGAAGGGAACACGTGTCTCATTTTTCAAGTCAAAGAAAACAAGAGGGCAAATATCAGACAATTACATTGTTTCAACTCCTACTTATACAGAAGGACTGCTGATACTATTGAGCTTGGAAAGTTTGATCGTCTGCGGATTTTAGATAATTATCACTCAAATCCAAGTGAATTTCATTAGAGAAAATTTCACCAGCCTTTTAAAAGTGTCAGCAACGGTAATGCGTTTGTTGTGGCCAAACTCTTGTTCTTAATTTTCACGAGGAGATTGGATTTTATCTATTCCGCATTTGGTATGCGTAGGAAGGTTTCCCTTTTCTATGAAAACAGGTTAAAAGCTCTTGGAATTTTTAAGATTCGCAGCATCATTAGGTTTTACTTCATATCAGCTTCGGATAAACATTGTGAAAACATGCAAGACTGTCTCCTTTGTCCTGGGTAAATCCCCTCCAGAAGATGAGTAGCAGGAGCTCTCTGTTAATAAAGAAATCAACCTACAGCGGCTAAATTTTAAACAGCAAAGTGGCTAAAGTACAGCGGAACTCCGAAACTGGAGAAAGTTCGTACTGATCCTCCAACACAATTTCGCAACAGCTATATCAAAATGCCACGTTCTTTAGGATATAAATCAGAAAATAAGGTATCTGGTTGGAGCACCTAAAATGACAAGAAAATGCAGAAGTGGAATCAGATCGAACAATTAAAAAAAGGTTAAAGTAAATGTGTTATATATCAGTTAGACGAAGAAACGCATTCTGGGAAACATAATCTCGGTGATGGGTTTAGATTAATGAAGTCAGGCGTCGAAAAGAACACTTATAAAATAGAGTGTTTATACGTTTAGATAATACAATAGCTTACAGTTTAGTCAGAGGATACCTATTCATGACCGCATTGTGAGGCTGCTTTTCAAACTTAGTTGCATCATATCTCTGATCGTTCAGTCTATGGTGCAGCAAGAGGATTCAGTTGAGAAAACTTAGAGATGATTTCTCTAATCTGTAGTGAATCAAAAACTTCATTGCATCGTACTAATAGTTGTTCAGTCTATGATGTAGCAAGAGGATTCAGTTGAGAAAATTTAGAGATGATTTCTCCAAACTGTAGTGAATCTAAAACTTAATTGCGTCGTACTAATAGTCGTTCACTCTATGGTGTAGCAGAATGATTCAGTTAAGAAAACCTAGAAATTATTTCTACAAACTCTAGTGAATCTAAAACTTAATTGCGTCGTACTAATAGTCGTTCACTCTATGGTGTAGTAGAACGATTCAGTTGAGATAACGTAGAGGGGATTTCTCCAAACTGTAATGAATCTGTCAGATTTGAATCCAAAATAGATATTTCAAGTTATCCTAGATATTCGAATGTGAAACGACTGAATTTTGAAAAATAGCACTTGGAGAATAATTCGTGTCATATCATTTAAAAAAGCAAGTAGTCTCTCTATGGTATCATGTGTTCTCAATGTTCGTAATCAAACATTTTGGAGCTCAGAAATATTAAAACACATTGTGTTACAACAAGAAATCGCAGCGTAGGGAAACAGAATTTTGGGTAAAACGTTTAAAAGTTACATGAAAATTGGAACCACATCCCGGAAAACGCTTGTGGGGAGAATTGTAAAGACAGAAACATCAGACATCGTTCATAGACGACAGCAATTAGAAAAACTCTCAAAAATAAATAGAAAAATAAATTATATTTGAGTTCTTTCAATTCCTTTTTTTACAGTCAAAGAATGTAATTTTGAAATGCTTTGTAGGTGCAAAAAATATCTTCCGGTCACACACACACACAAAAAAAAAAGAAAAAAAAAGATTCAGATCCGTTTATTATTACGAAAATGTTTGCAAAATAACAACAAACTGCTCTGGAGAAACGACTGCTTTGGGCAAAATCCAGAATCTTTGAACATTTTTTCCAAACGCATGGAAGTTATAGGGTAATGATTGTTTTGCCGTATCACAAAAGGAGTTATGTAATCGATTGAACTAAAATATCACACAGAAATGTACAAGCTCCCAATGCTTTGGCGACATTTCTTCGCCATGAAATTAAATCATATATTACATATGATTCTCTGAAAATGCTCCATGACAAGTTGTCACCATAATTCCAAAGATTTGTAATGATTTGAAAATGTCTTTTGTGTTGATATTTAAGATATACATTATAACAAGCATTTGAACATAATATGTTTGTATAATAGTCGAAAGTATTAATCATTCTTTCCTCTTCAATCTACAGGGCTCCAGAAGTTATGTTGGGTCTACCTTTTGAGGGATCAGTAGATATGTGGTCTTCAGGTGTTGTGTGCGCCGAAATGTTACTCGGATCACATCTGTTTCCTAGAAGTAGTCTATATGAAATGGTAAGTTACTTGACTCCTAAAAATGTAAGTTTCTATATTGAGAATTATGTCTGCAGTCTCTTCATTTCTTTTTCATGTCCCCATTATTGAAAATCGTTGGGAATTAATTTTCGAAAATTTTGTATAAGGGAAATTCACATTCACACAGCAGTTACGCGAAGGTACGATTTTTCGTCTTCAGTTAATTAGTAATAGTTAATTAGTAATTTTCTTAAATAATTCTAGATATCTTAGTGATGCAGAAGTAACAGTTTGTTGAGTGGCATTACGGTTCTCTCCAATTCATTGGTACCGCAAATGGCATTTGACGTGATCCCTTCAACCAACAAGTCAACAAAGTTACACATGAATTACAACATATGTGAGATGCCCAAGATTTATCTTCGTCAGCAATTTTGCAATGGAAAAATGTGCATACGATTTTCTAATCAACGGTGTGAAATGTCACCTTTGAGAGTTTAAAGTAAAGTGTTAACAAATGTAGCAGAAACTGGATGTTTCATACAACTGCGCGGCATTATTTAACGTACACTTTGCACAATCCACACTGCTTTTTAAACCCACGAGAAAATGCACGTCCTTCGATACCGATTTAATGCATTCGAATGACAAAAATTCTGCTTTGTTCCACCTTCCCAGAAGGAATTGCACAACAGGAAGTAATGGCGCCAGCATGTCTACTCTCAGAGACACAGCTATCCTGACTGCAAACAGATGTCTCCGTTGGGAAACATAGGGGAATTCCTTTAAGGCACACAACATTCATCCCAATAGGGAGTTCCATTACAAGAAATTGGAGTCCAGTGGAGCGATTGTGATTTCATATTTGGTTTCAGCACCCGCAAGTACATACAAAACTGTTTAAGTTTTCTTTGTAACGGAACCACTGTTGTTCAGTGTTTAAGTAAGGAGAGCCGTATGTTTTCCTTGTTTTTTTTGTTTTTTTTTTGTCTTTTTAACTGTCATTGCCTTTGCCTTGGGTAACTTCTGGTGTTGTCCTTTGCAAACCAATGATACCATTTGTTTGAGTGTCAGTACTTTTCCCTTGGATAACTTTTGCTTCTCATACTGATCTTTGCATCGCAAGAAGAATGCCGTTAGTGTTAGTTCAAAAGAAATAATGAGTAAAAGAAGGAAGCATTAGAATTGTCAGAATGCGCGAGGAAGCTGAAGAAGATAAGGTCGATTAAAGCCACAATCAGTTAAAAGACTTCCCCCTTGGACCAACGGATGAGTCAAACAGGGGGCAAGAAAACGGATCGTGAAAAGAAAAGATGTGTACCAGAAAGGAGCATTAGAACTGTCAGAATGCATGGCAAAGCTTAAGAAGGTAGGGTCCATTAAAGCCAGAATGAGCTTAAAATGGTTTTGCCCCCTCGGACCAACGCATCAGTCAATGGAGACCGAGAAGTGTGAAGCGTAAAAAAGAAAGCATGTGTACCAGAAGGAAGCACTACAATTTTCAGAATGTGTGGGAAAGCTTAAGAATTTAAGATCCCTTAAAGCCACAAACTGCTTGAGATTTGCCCCCTGGGACCAACGCATCAGTGAATCAGGAAGAGAGAAGAAATTCTCATACGGGGCTTTAATATCCGTTAGGCAACATAGCAGATACTAAAACGTAGTTCAAAATATATGCTCCAACCCATCCTAAAGGAGAATTTCTTGAATTAAAGTCGGAAGGGTATGAATACATGGTGCGTTCGGAAGCGAGACCCAAACTTAAGCAACTCACTCACTGAGGTGACGAAGTTCACGTTCGATAAGGAGATGTGAAGTCCTTACAAAATATGTTAGTAGTATAAGAATATTTTTATAATGTGTTATACATTTTTATATCATCCTCATCAACATCAACCTTTTCAACCATTATCAATCAACTTCTGGATGAAAGTCTCCCACAGTTTCTTCCACAACTGTCTGTCTCTTGAGCTCTCTCCTCCATGCTACTCCAGCGTACATCCAAATTTCATGCATCCACCTCCCACATGATCTTCTGCTGGGTATTTTTCACCCTTTTCAAAGCTGTTCATAATTCCTTTGCTGATCATTTTGTACCTCGTTTTAAGTAGTTTCAAAATTACAATGTTTCAGAAACATTCCGCAAAGTAATGGTTAGATTAAGTGGAATGTTAGTAACAATGCCAATAATTATTGACGTATACATTTTAAGGAAAAACTGCGTGAGTATATCCGTTCTTTTTGTGTGTGCATGGCAATTTGTGTTTATGCGGTTGTGCGTGTCCGTGTGGATGCGTGCGTGTGTCTGTGTGCGTGTGCGTGCGAAGTTATCCTCAAGGTGACACTGAAAATTCACCGAAATGGCTTTGAGATGTCTGACCAATGCTTGTTAGGTTAGGCACTTTGAAGCAAACTGCAAAACAAACATTTTGTTTTTGTATTGCTTTGGCTTGAATTCTGAATCAATTGGGTTAAAACGTAAAAAAATATATATGATAGTTCAGCATGTTATAAATTAGTCATGATTAAAAAAAATTGTGTAGAAAATGTAAGCAGGACAGTACGAATTGCCAGACTTTATCTTTGAAGTAGTTGTGGAACAAGGAAGCAAAATTGTGTGTTACAAATTAACACCGGGATGCCATTTTCATTTGATTTGCTGAAAGATATTTTCGAAAATGATTTCTGTCAATGTTTCGACCGTGTGCACGACGAAAAGTAGGATTTGTTGAAGGTAGTCAGAAAATGATTACGTCTGCATTTATAGATATCTGTAGGGTAATCTTAATAAGACGATGGGAACAAGTATTCATCCCCTAGTTTATCTCTTTTCATGAGATACCTTTATTTATATTTAGGGCAAGAATAACTAAACGCATAACATTTTCCGAACTTGAGATAATCATCTAAGTATTTGTCATCACACTGGAACACGTATTAGTGTATTTGTTAGAACACATGTGAGTTAGTTCTGACCCAAGAACTCCCCCAAGGCATAGGAAAAAAACAGAAGAAAATCACGTGGGAAATGAACGGATGAAATTTGCAAGCATGCTGGGTTGATTTGAAAGGGAATGACCCGGATGAGACTTTGGCAGTCATCTTTGCAGCAGTGGTTGTTGATGATGGTATGAATTAGGAATAAAGTTGATTTCCCCACCCTGGTGGTGCAATGGTCTAAGTGCTGACTTTTGAACATTCATCCAAGTTGTGTCCGGGTTCGAGTCTCCGGTGAGGCTGGGTTGTTCTGTTTGACTAAATGCCCTGTTTCTCTCTATTGCCAAGAAACAGTGGCCCTAAATTAGGGAAAGACTACTGCTTTTAACCTACTGGTGTGCTCACGGCGGTCGTTAAATACCCAAGTAACAAAGAAAAGGTAATTTCATCAGTGTATTGTTTTCCGATAGCGAGTTTAAACTCATAAGAAAAGTGCGAAACTTATTGATCCATGTAAATGATAGTTACGTTGCTGGGTTGAATAACTGTAAGAGAACACTAACACTAAAGAAGAACACAGATTAATTTTCGGGAATAAACGTTTCACCAAATCACTTTTTTCTATTCTTTTTCTACGTTTCTGCATTTATTAAGGGCCAGAAACCACTAGGAATGGCACTTATTTTACCTGTGTTTGCTTGTTATACCCGAAAATATATATAAAAAAAGAATAGAATGTTACTTTTCTATGCTCTTGTTTATGTTCAGCAAGAAATGCTAATGATGTCAGCTCCAATGTAAAGAAAGATACTTTACGGATTTTTCTTTCCTTTTCTCACTTTTCAAATAGATGAAACACATTTGTCAAATGCTTGGCATGCCTACAGAGAAGATGTTGCAGAACAGCCGGAGAGCCGACGAATTTTTCGTGAGAGACTTCTGCCATAACCACAGGCAATGGAGATTGAAGGTAAGTTTCGTTCATCTGCTTTTCATATGAAATGTAGCAAAAATTAAAGTGTGCTTTCACAATTTGAATTTAAGATAATATGGCTATTTCTGAGCTGTATAATTTGATGAATGAAATGTACTGAGTAAGCACGGATATTTAATTTCTCTTAAACAGTCGGTTATTCCCGACACTAAGTTAAAGAGTCGCTATTTTCTAAAGACCATATAAATAAATAAATAAATAAATAAATACGGAGATTAAAGAAAGAGCCGAACTAGTTATCGCATCGAAGAGAAATGCACAAAAGGAAAACATTCTCGAAGGTGATTGATCCTTAATAGAATAAACAGAATGTTCCGTATAATTTACCGTACAGCAAAGTGAAACAAGGCCAGTTGCGGACAGTGGGCTAATGACAGGCACACCGAAAGGATGTTGGGGTTAAGAAGCGATTCATATACGCGGCTCTGCTGAAATATATACTTCTCCTCATTCAATTATCTCTTTCGTGATCATCACAGACTTTGTTCCCAGTCTTCTGCAAAACATAACCTTTTCAGAAGTAATCATCCCTCAGAAAGGACAGTATTTCTTGCCAATCTCCCTTTCCCATCCATAATAGAAAAACAATACCTGAGGGGCACTGTGTCCTTAAAAAAATTATTCGACGTTATATCTATCTTTGGCAGAAAAGAAAGGGATATAAGTATTAACAAGTTAGTAAAACCATGCAATGCATTGATTATGATACACTTCCCAACATACCAAAAACCATTACTTGTTATTACACAAGTTATGAGGATAATGGCTGTGGAATAAATCTAGCTCATGTGGTCTGACCGTTGATCCCATTTCGATGATATTAAACAGAACCGGTTCCGTATACCCATGGACAACATGATAAAATTTTGTCGCGATAGATGCCTATTTACGTAAGTTATAACACATAAGAGCAATGAGATGAATTCCGCTCCCATGTCCTGACTTTTGATCACATTTTGCCCATTTTCAGTAAGGTTCGTCCCCAGGTGGACCCTACCACATGCTAAAAGTTCATCGAAATCAAACCATTCTTACGCGACTTATGACGCATAAGGGCAATGGAATGGATTTCTGTCCTATGTCCCAAACTTTGTTCCCATTTTGCACATTTTCAATAGGGTACGTCACCAAGTGGTCCCTACTACATACTAAAATGTCATCGAAATAGAACCGTTTTTACGGGAATTATCGTGCCCACGGGCAGACAGTCGGACCGACAGACAGACTGACGACCAATGCTGGAGCATATACGCTTCTTCAACCAAAGGTTGGAAAACGTAAAAAATACAAGAAATCGTAAGTATTAAAGCCGATAACACCCATTGATCCTTGTCTGATCATCGTGTTTATCCCAAATTTGGACAAGCGTGGTACTTCCTTTAGTAATGGAAGTGGTTAATTTCTTTTTCCATTCTTCGATTTATTTAATTTTTCTGCTTAATCCAGAAAAACAAGTGAGCATCAATTAAAAACTAAAAATCACATGCGAACACACTGGTGACATATCTTGCGTTGAAAGTCAAAGGAAATGGGCTCACGTCAGAGATTTTAAGCACGTGCTGTGGACTTAACGTTGTTTATTATTCTGTGGAAGCATTCTTCACTTACACTTCAATTACGCAGTACTGGGGATGAATCATTTGGTTTCTCTCTCTGGCTTCAACCGATGATAAAAAGAAAACAAGATAGCCAAATCATGCAATGCCTTGATTATGATATGCTTCCCAACATACCAGAAATCATTACTCCAGTTATTACTCAAGTTATGAGTATAATGGCTGTTGAGTAAATCGCGCTCTTGTGCCCGTACCTTTGACCCCGTTTCAATCATATTCAACAGAACCAGTACCGTATATCTCCAGAACTATATGATAAAGTTTTGTCGCAGTCGATGCATTTTTACGAAAGTTATGACACATAAGGGCAATAGATTGAATCCTGATCCCATGTCCTGACCTTTGATCCCCTTTCGCCCGTTTTCAATAAAGTGCTTCACGGGGTAGTTCCCTACCACATACTAAACATTAATCGAAATCGAGCAAGGTTTATGCGAGTTATGACGCGTAAGGGCAATAGAGTGGATCCCGCTCCTGTGTCCTGACCTTTGACCCCATTTCGCCCATTTTCGATAGGAATTGTCCCCGGGTGGTCCCCTACCACATACTAAAATTTCAGCGAAGTCGAACCATTTTTATGCGAGTTATCGTGCGGACGGTCAGACGGACAAAGCTGGAGCATATAGGCTTCTTTGAATTACGGTTGGAAAGCGTAAAAAAAAGTAAAACATTAAAATTAATTCAATTTGTTTAACAAATCTATGACTGACATGAAATTTAAACCCTCGTAGCTTCCACACTTCTCCGTACTACGAGTTTTGCTCAGTTACGAAAATGCAGAAGAGACAAGTATTACCAAGTACAGCATCAACTTATTAAGGAAATCGAGGGATTTGTTTTTCAACTATAATTCTCTATTTTAATCATATACTTTTTAACTAATTAATCTTTAGCTAAGTATATCATACCAGTTGGAGAAGTGTGCCAAGACCGCATAGTATTCTCGTATTTCTCTAAATCTACACTCAACTTTAAGATACTCCCATTCAACAATCTTTCAAAAGAAGATGTACATTTGTTCGAAGCTGTTGTGCAGAACTTATTGGAATAGAAGTATTTATAAGTGAATGCGTGACGCCATTTGAATCTTATTAGTTTCGATACCAGATTCATGCTTCTGTTACATATGCTGCTGTTTAAGAGATAGCTACTTTAATTAATTAATGAAACTGCTTATTAACCTGATAAACGTTCCAGCAAATATCTTTCGTGTCATTACTTTTAAAGAGATGACATATACAATCGTGAACAAAAGTCCGCACCAGTAGACCGTTAGTCAATGTTTAACGTTAGAAGTCCACTTCTACCACATAATGTTAAAATAAGAAATACATATTATACATCATTTTAAAGGTCATATTATGCTGAGTTCAAATATTTTTACAGAATGTTATTACCGGTAATAGAAGTAAATTACAAGCAAAGGTACAGCTTCTAGTTATAAAAAGCAAAATATAGTGAAACTTGTGAAATTCGTGTACAATACATTTAACGTAAAATTACTGTACAGCAGATTATTCAAACTTGCAGGATACCTGAAATAACTTACAAGCAAGCAAAATACCCTACAGTATTTAAATGGATAACCACGGTTTCTTAGTAACAATGCGCACTTTCTTGGCATGGAACTAATGAGCTTCTCTAGTTGTCTATAGGTGATTACACGGTATAATACGGCCCTTACAGGTTCAATGCTGTTTCAGATGTGGGTCCTTGTTGACGGATCTTTTGCTTCAATCTCACCCAGATATTCTGTATGATATTAAGATCCGGTGACTGTGCCGGCCACTGAAGTTTCCTTACAACTTTACCATTATATCACTCGTCAACCAACTTTGACCGATGACATGCCGCGTTATGGTCCTGAAAGATTAAATTCCGCAAACCCATGTCTTGTGCAGATGGTAGTAATTTGGACTCCAAAATATCCGTATAATTCGATCCATTCAATGTGCCGTCAACAATGTCGGCAACACCACTGGCTGAAATACAGGACCATAATATCACTGAATGTGGGTTGCCTGGGTACAGCATGCCTTATATCTTTCACCAGCTCGACGACGATCATAATTATTTTCATTATTAGCGAAACTAGTAACAGTTGTTTCATCACTGAAAACATTTTTGCAGTCATCGACAGTCCAACTGTTGTGTGCTTTGGTCCAAGCAACTCTTTTACGCAGTTGTGGTTCAGTAAGGAAAGGTTTTCGTGCAGTCAGTTTATTTTCTTGAAGGCTACAACGAACAGTACATGCAGTTGCAATAATGCCTTCTTCATTATCCTACTCATTTCTTAAATCCGTGGCTGTTTTAAACCTTGATTTTAAGGAAAGAAGCATCAATATGCGATCATCACGTTCGTTACAGAGCATTGGTTGACCTGTTGCTTTCCTGTTTCCCAAACAACCAATTTCTGCAACTTTTTTAGTGGTGCGTAAAACAGTGGAATGATCACAGCCACATACGACTCCTGAATCCAAGTTCCTGCAAAGTAATAATTTTTGCCCTGGTTTGAAGATACAGGACCAATATTTGGGGTTTTGACATTTCGAAATTCAAATATCACCGGAAATTCTGCATAAACGTCCGTCAACTGACTACAAGAAGCCGCGTTCTAAGCCGGCCGACGATTCTAAATCTTTTAGATTCTCACTAGCGGATGTCGGGGAAAGCTATATTGGATTAGAAGGGCGCGAACGCTTTTTCAGAACGGGATTTGTTTGTCCTCACTTGCACATTTTTGGTTGTAACTTAACTTCTATTACTGGCAATAACAGTCTGTAAAATTATTTGAATATAGCATAAGAATACCTTAGAAATACTGTATAATATATATTCCTGAATTTACTATTACGCTGTATAAGTTGACTTCAAACTTCACAAATTTACTTTCGGTCTACGTGTGCATGGCTTTTGGCCACGATTGTACTTTGCGAATAAATCAGGCGGCCCATAAGGTGAAAATGACAATATTCAAATCCTACTTCAGAATTACTTAAAATTTAAATGTATTTAATTGGGTGCAATTGTAGTTAATGAATGCATGTATCATAATCATCGAAGTATCTACAACCGTGGCATTCGTAACGGAAAATCAGTGTAGCAAGTACTATTTCATATCTAATTAAAGAAAATTACCGTATGTACTCGCACATAAGCCGACTCCCCTTCTTCAAGCGCTCAAATGTTTTTAGAAACCTTGATTCGCATGTAAGATGACCTTAAATTTTAAGATTTCAGAAAAGATGCTTATTGAAATGAATTATGCAAATTTCTGATATTAGGTTCTGTAAAAACCTTCAAAGTACGATTCACTGTCGGGATTTCCAAATAACCACATTAACATTCATTGGTTCACTTATGCAGCATTGTTGAGAGAATATATAATTACTTCTGGTGAAATTGAATTTCACAATTCTTTCATTCAATTAATACAGACAAATGACGTGGATTAGGAACATCAAGAAGAAGTCATCGCTTTATCCACGTTTATAAGTGAATAACGGAAAAATTATCATCGGCGGCCACAAAGAATCCAACCCAGGCCTCCCAGTTACGCGAAGGACATGCTTCCACTGCACCACAGTGGCCTGAAATTCCTCCAGACAGCCTCTTGGAGCCCCGCACAATGCTGGGGATTCACCAAAGATGGTAACCCGAAACCAAACAAATACCTAGGAGGCGAATGAACAATTAATGGACAACTGACGTGGATTAGGAACATTTTGAGAATTTTTCCGCGACTCACTTATAATCGTGGAACAGCGGTGACTTCTATTTGATCTTTCATTCAAGAAATAACACGACAGTGTTGGCCTTGTTTGAAGTTACCACCCATCGCGAAACACTGTACGGTCGTGTCAGAATAATATAAACACCTACCTGTTAATGGTAATAACCAGCTTTGTCCCCGACCACAGAGGAAGGATTGCGTGGCATGGACGCAATGAGGCGTTCGAAGGCTGTCGAAGGCACACGTGCCCATTGGGACTGCATTAGTGCACGTAGGTCTCGAAGATTACGTGGCTGTGCGTTAGAACTTCGGACCTGTCGATCCCCAAATATTCCCACAAAGGCCCTATGTGCCTGAAGTCGAATGATTTCGTCCACCAACAGAGAACAGAGACATCGTTGTCATGTTCTTGTAACTAGTCACGCTCCCCCTTAGTGACGTGGCAAGGCCCATCTTGCTGTTGGTAAACACAATCACCACCAGGTAAACCTCAACTTGAAGAGATGCATGTGGTCAGCGAGGACAAACAGGTAGCCATTGGCGTTCATGGAGCCATCCAGTGGTACCATCGGTTCCACGCCATACGAGAAATATATTCCTCAGACTGCACACTGCCACCGCTGGCCTGTACTTGTGTTAATTATCGTGTGTCAATCGCCGTATCCGCCACCGCTCGTCACTCCTGGGGAGTAGAAACCTCAATTCCCCGGAGAAGGAAACCTTTTTCCACTCTTCCACTATCCAATGAGGATGGACCAATGCGAACTGCAGCTGTCGTTGCCGATGGAAGTGGGTTAACATGGGCGCCTTGAAGTAGCGTCGACACCATAGACCCATGTGTAGCAGGATCCACTCTACTGTTATCCGGGATACGCATCTTGGTGCACCAGAGTTCATTTGCGTGGTCAATTGCTGCACTCTTGCGCGTAGATTGGCCTTTGCCAGTCAACAGATGCGACGTTCGACTCGGGGGTCGATGGCCTTTGGTGCTGCACAGTTAAGACATCAAGAGGTACTCGTTGTGGCTGGAATCCATTGTTGGTACACCCTTACTACATCTCCGCGCGAGCAGCCCACGAAGTCCGCTGTTTGTGAGGTGCTGCCCCCTTGGCGCGATAGCCGATGATCTTTTCTTTTTCAATGTCCGTCAATTCACTACCTCTGCCCATTGTGCCCTCGCAACCCACTATGACTCCCCTATCCTGGCCGGTCGCTTATGTCTCCGTGTGGTCTACCTTTTAACGTACTTTTTGTGATGCCACTGGGCGGGTACGCTGTAATTCCGGGGTGGTCATATTTTTCTGATACGACTGGGTATGTATGTCTTCTTTATTGAATACCAGGGACGGCATTTACACGCACGAGCTCCCACGCTTGCTGTGGTAACTCGGAAGAAGTGGGTTTTCAAAGCAAGCGTGGGAGCTCGCATGATTGTCTCAGGCCCACCCCACTAGTTAAGAGATTTACGTGGTATCGAGGGCGTCCTGCGATTGCACACGGAAAATAATGACGTATCCCATGATTGGAAGCAAGAAATTTCAATCTCAATTCGAAATAGGATTAGCATTTTCACCTATCATATTAGCGGCACCTATTCCCGTGGGAATTCTACTCTGGGTAGAAATATTTTTCACATTTTTTTTATGTTTTTCTTCAGGTCATAACACTATCAGGCGGAAAGACGCTATCTTAAACGTAAATTAATCCGCCGGTGAATTCCACGGCAGAATTCCCAAGTCCATCCCTAATTTTTGTGACATGCGTATATGCCGACCCCTTATTTTCAAACACGATTTCTTCCAAAAACGTTCGGCGTATTCGTGGGAATACACCGATGAGCAATTACATTATGACTACCCAATTAATAAGGAGTAGGACACCCCCTATAGCCTCGCAAATCAGCGGCCACTCAGCTACACATCAATGGGCTGAGAAGACGACAAGTACTCTGTGGTATCTGGTACCATAATGCCAACAGCAGGTTCTCCCTTTCCCGTACATTTCGGGGTGGTGGTGATTTAGCGTGAACCCGCTTTTCCAAGTCGAACCACAAATATTCGATTGGGTTCATGCCAGGTGAATTTGGAGGCCAGGGCATTAACCGAAATTCGCCAGCATGTTCTTCGAACCACTCCTTAACGATTCCGTTAGTGTGGCATGGCGCATTATCCTATTCGTAATAGCGATCACCAGCAGGGAACACAGTTGCCATGAATGGGTGAACTTGGTCCGCAACGATGTCCAGATACCATACAGCTGTTAGGGATCGTCCTTTGTGCATTAGGATGATGGGGCCTAAAGTGTCCCTGGAAAACATCGCTCAGAGCATAAAACCCGGAAGCAGGGCTGTTTCTTCCCAACAGTGCATCTATTTACTATAGTCTCCGTTGGTAATCCACGTATCCGCGCTCGGCCATCTTCGTGATGCATCAGAAATCTTGATTCGTCAGTCCAAGCTACTTTCTTCCAATCATCCACCATCCATTCGCGATGATCTCGAGCCCATTTCTTGCGCATGAAGTGCAGTGAGAATAAGGATTCGGTGGGTTTTCGGCTACGCTGGCCCATGCGCAGAAGGCCGCGACGAACTGCTGTGGCCCTGCGGTCGCTGTGAAAAATGCACGACAGTCTGCGCTGCCTTCTTGAATCAATGAGTGCGGATTACACACAGCTGGACGACGGTTCGTCGTTTGGCCATCTGTGCACCACTTACGATACGTACGCACTACAGCTGCTCCTGAACAACCCGCATGCCGCGTCGTTTCCAAGGCGTCGTGCCAGCACAATTTGCCCATTATCAAACTCCGATAAATCGGCAGTTTTCCCATTTGTAATCCGAACACTAACCGAAAACTGGTCCTCGGTTTGTATATATACTGCTGTGTGAATATATCCCGCGCCTCCGTTTGGTATCCAGATGCGCTCATTTCTCTACAGGGGTGGTCAAAATAGAATTGCTCATTGGTGTGTACGGCATTTTTGTTAGTCATTTAAAAAGCTTATTACAAAGCTAATAACTACTGAAAAATCTAATATTTTTTCTAATTTAAAATTTGAATGAAAAGCTAATTATTCTATTTATGAAGATGTATGTTCAATTTAATTGCTGTTGTCTGCAAGTTGCATTATGTCCTGTGGATATGAATTTCATATTATATGTGATCAATTGCTTGTATTAAATGCATGTATTTATAAACTCACGTGAAATGATTTTATTTATAATTGGATTGGATTGCTTGTATATTGTGATTACTTTGCTTGTGAATTGCTTGTATTTTTAAAATTCATGTGCGTTTCTTATTCTTTCTTCTGCCTAGACTCCAGAAGAAAATGGGGAAAATAACATCAGAGAGCATGTTGTGACATCTCTTAAGGACATACTTACGGTACGTTTCGTTCGGATTTATAATTTCTTGAATTTAATTTTTTTTTTAATAACTCTCATTTATTTTATTACAACCAAAAAAGGTACTTAAATATGTATGAAATAATGTATTTGCTTTTGAGATACTCACGCTCTGCTCCACAAGTAAAACTGTTTTACAAATTTTTGAACTTCTTGGGTACCCCATCGTAGTCCAGAAAATTGTAATATTGTCTGGGAGAGTATTTTGTCCAGGACTCTCAGGACTCAATCAATGTCTATGTTTCTTTTTTTTTTTTTTTTTTTTTTTTTTTTTGAATGGAGGTTTAACGACCACCGTGAGCAACTCAATGGGCTATAAGCAGTCGCCCGTCCCTAATTTAGGGTCACTGGTTCCAGGGAAGGGAGAGAACCAGTGCCGTAAGACAAACACAACATCCATGCCTGACCGGGATTCGAACCCGGACCCCTTACGGACGAATGATCAGAGGCCAACGCCTTAGACCACTGCGCCACCGGGGCGGCGTCTATGTTTCCAGGGCACCAACAAAGGACCTTCCTCCTAAAAGAAGATTTCTCTTTTCATCTCCATGATGAGATTGATGCTATTTTTGCGAAACTAAAAAAATGTTTTCTTGCAGCAAACACAGGCGTTGTCCCATTTGCAGTTGCTTGTTGTGATACACATTTTTCGTGGAAGTGTGGTATCCCTTGCTACCTTTAATAAATGTCGTGATACGCATTTGTCGTGGCAAGTTTTGCATCCCTTGCTACCTTTTATTGCCTTGGTACCCTACACTACCGCGAAACGGTGCCTGTATTCCACGGTACTTAGAGGGGGTCATTATCATTGTTTTGTTTTTTGATCCCTTGCAAATTTGGTTAGATAAAAATTGTTAGGCAGGTCTCTAGTAAGTCTGTTTGCATTTTTTAAGGCTACCACAACTTTTATGTTTTGAAGACCTCTCATCTCACAGTTTATAAATTTCAATTCCTAGAGCAAAAAGGCGAGTTCGATAGCGCAAATCTATATCCCGAAGAGAAGTTATTTTTTTATTTTTTTCAGAGGCATTGTTTGATAATATTACGGATGTGGAGGGGTCAGCATAATTTATCTGTATTTTCTCTATTTTAAAATACCACATTAATAACAATAATAGTAATGCTCTCAAAGATTGATTCACTTCCACTACAAGGCTAAGAAGCTAAGGAGTTTCTCCGCGACAGAATGTGGTCTCGGGTTCTGAGTAAAAATTATAATCTTTAATACTTATTGAGATTTTATAGAAATGCTCCGTAGCAGTTAAAATTATATTCTAGAAAAATTCGGTTTTCTTAAAATAAGATTATAATAAATTTATTTTCATGCATTCGCTGCGCAGGACAGCCTGCACGGGGAATTTATTTTTATTTTTAAATCCAAGTTCTAGGAGGAGGATGTTATCGTCTCACCTGCTAATAATTTATCATTACTTCTAATGATTCCCAGTGGCGTGAACCACCAGGTCTTACGAATGGTGATGCCGGAGCTATGCGCATTGTTTGTGAGTTGTGAAAGTATAAGGATTTTATGTTAGTCTCATAAATCGAAAGATTATTAAACCTGCTAAGTAGCAAGGTTTGGCAGGTCTGTAGTAAGCAGTTGATTTCTCCTGTTCTCCACCCTGTATGTCCGTTGAAACCGGAAAACTCTTTGATCTTTTCGTCGGGGCATGGCTTGGAACAACTCTTATACTTTTGTTATTTTTACATTTTTTTATAATATATAATGTTTAACTGTTTAACTGATTTTAGTTGATTGTAACCTTTTTCGTTAAGTAAGCTTTACTGTAAAACTAAACGATAAAAGCTCATGAGGTGAAACTTCGATGTAACAAAACGTTCGTTTTTACCTGATAACTGTAACGCTAAATGTCGCTGAAAGTCTTAATTTTGCAATTTAAGACAGCGACCTTTTTTGAGTAACAAGGTAGTTCCTACGAAAAAATTCCACGTCTTATTTATATCCAGCAGCACTGTACCGAACTTTTTTTTTCTTTGTGTTCTTTATTTTTCTCATTGTTCCCTTTCTCTTTAAAATACATTCTATAATATATATTAACGCATCTTTTTATCTAATATACTAAAAACTAAATCAAAATTTTGGTTTAATTATTGCTTAGTCCTACCATATTCTGGGGTTAAATGTCACATGATTATTGCTCTTTCTCAAATTTGAAGAATATGGTCACTTAATGTGTGATGTGGAATGTGGCAAACATCCGTAATTGGACCTGCGTGCATTGAGGGGAATTGAACGGGTCAGCGTTACTTGCAGCTGTTATGTGGTCCAGTAAGAGACTGGTTGGGTGATGTTCTTTTGAATTCGTTACCCAGCATATGATTTCAACATACTGCTGTCTTTCCCAGAAAACCTTACCAGTTCACTCGTTCTTATCTCGCACGTTCGGCAACAATGTCATTGGGTAAGGTGGTTGTATAGAATGGCCGCCACGGTCACCCGACCTGACATCGATATACTTCTTCTTTTGGTGATACCTAATTAATCAAGGGTACTCTACGGAACTTACCAGCGATGCAGATTTAAAGGAACGCATCGTCAGGACCTGTAATTCGGTAACCCCTAAGATCCTGCGTGCCTTTCGAGATACATTTCTGTCATCAGTTCGAGATACATTTCTGTCATCAGTTGAAATGTGCATCGTCGCTGGTGGGACATTTTTCGAACAATGTATACGGTAGACTACTCGCCGGGTTAGTTGCACCTGTACTACAACAAACTGTGTGTTGAGTCTGCGTTGTTTTGTGTGTAATTTAACGTTTATTACTTTAACATGTCTTGCCTTTTCTGTGTTTCTGTTGAACCAAGTGTCGTTATATTTCAAGTATATTATAGTCTTTCCATCGATTCTCAGCGAATGCCACGGAGCCGATTTTTTAACTTAAAGAAAATATCAAAGTCAGGTGGACTGAGCTCAGGGCTGCATGGGATGAAGTTTCCCAGCCATATATAGACGAAAGTCCCCGTACGTACGCCGCGCCATGACACGAGGGGTCGTCATGATGCAATATTGCTCCTGCTTCCAACAAGTTGGGGCGAATTCGACGAATTTTCGGTCTCAACTTTATCCTCGGAAAGTCACGATAATATTGTGCGTTGACATTTTGCCCTACCAGCACTCGATCGGAGACCACAACACTCTGGGCATAGTACAAAAAAATCATCATATGCTTCAGTTTTAATTGTTACCGATGACACTTTGATAGGCGTGGGGAACTTTGATGCCTCCATTCCGCTGATTATTGTGACTTCAGTTCCGGCACAAAGTCACGGGTCCAAGTCTCATCAATTGCGACAATTTTGATCAGCAATGTGTCACTCTCCCTTTCGAACATGTGGTGGTGATCCTGTGTGATGCTCACCCTGGCTGTCGTCTGCTCAGGGGTGAGTTGATACAGCACCGGGAATGCGGTGATTATTCTTTTACCCATGAGCCCGTCAGAATCCGGCGAAAAGACATGGTGGACAAATTTGCCTAATGAGCAATCTCCTCGACTGTCAAACGGGATTCTTTTCGAGAAGCGTTGAAAAAATGGTGAGAGATGCTTTTTCTGTCGCCGTTTGAAGTTGGTCTGACCGGTGGACACCACGATGCAACTTCGGCCCTCCCAAAAGACTGATGCCGAGCGAGAAATTCTGCTTAAGAGTTCCTTCCCCGCATACCTCTTGCAAGGTAGAGTGAATTCGTGTCGGAGTGTTTTCCCGCAGAGCTCCTATTTTCACGTACGAGTGCTGGTCTAACGCCATAACTGAACTTGAGGAGCTGCAAGCTTGCATTTCCAAATCCTTCCACATACACAGCAAATGGAAGCGCGCCGTAATGGCCCCACTGCGATGGTGACAATCTGACCATGAAAAGACGCAGTCATTTTCACGAATGCATCACCCGCTTCCGCTTTCGATTAACGTGTGCAAGTCTTTTGTTATGATCCTCGTAAAACGCTCCATAAATGGATTTTTGCCTGATAATTACATATAGATTGTAAACTCCAAGTGGTCAATCGGAAATACGTGACGTCAAGTACAGCACATGATAAAAAAGAAGGGACTGAATTTACAAAAGAAGAGAGAAACTCAAAAGAAAGATTTGATTACAGTGTAGTCAAAAATGTTACTAATAATAATGCGATTTATGAAACATTACACACTTTAAGAAGTTCGAACACGTAGCCAGGTAAAATGTGAACAGTGAATGCTCTGTTTCAAGTCATCGTAACAGTGCAAACCATTTGTTAAGTAAAGGCACAGAGGAAGATAATTGTTTGCAGAGGAAATATTGGTAACATTTTTCATTCGGGGGTTAATGACCACACTGAGCAACTTGACGATCAGTAAGCTTTCGCCCGTCCCTAACTTAACGTTACTGATTCCATGGAAGAGAGAGAGAGCCAGTGCCTTAAGGCAGACACAGTGACCATGTCTCACTGGGATTCGAAGCCGAAACCAACTTAGCAGAAATGTCAGAAGCCATATTTTTGACTCGACAACTGTATCCATTATAAATCTATCACAATGAAAGCAAAACAAGAACAATTACAGTATATCCAAAAATGAGTCGTACTTACGGTTCCGAAATGAGATACACTTTATATGTAACATGGATCTAGGAATGTATTTAAAAATTTCTTAAATTTTCAGTATTTTTTTTTAAATAATATATTTTAATAATTAGGTACAATTTCGACAGACGTTTTAAAACCCTGTTTTTTTTTCAAATTACGTTCCAAAAGAAAAAAAAAGTGGTAAGAAATTTTAAAAAACTGTGAGTTGGCAAAAAATACCGTGTGAATGGAAATTAAATTTGTTTTGCACATTTTGTGTTATTTTGAATGTATACATAACGAAGTTTACCGTTAGTTTTTTTGCAAGTCAGTATTTACATTTTTCTGAACATGACCATCTGTTTTGGACGTAGATTTTTGAGAGAAATGAAAGTGAAAAGTATTTTTGATTAATCAGTAGTTGTAAGTATGCCTTAGTCAATGCTGAAACATCACGTGTTAGGATTGTAGAGTATGTTGCGTACGCATAGGGTAAAAAGCATATTTCTTGAAATTGGACATTTTATGAAAGCCTAAGTGACACAAAGTCATAAAAAAATCATTCTTCCTATTCGCTTAAATGGTTAGCAAAATTAAAACATTTAGGATGTAAGTATTTCGAGAATATATTCGAGATCTTTGATTAAAAACTGCTGAACTGATATACAGATAATCTCTCAGGGGATGCCAAAACGAACCTGAAACTTTTTTTATAACATTGAGTTACATGAGACGCATCACATGAAATACATGACCATGCAGTACAGTTTTCTATGAGGAAGGGAGTTTTACCATATCTCATATGCACATGTTTTTTTTAGAAAAATATAAATAACGAAAATGAATGTTGTGATTTATAATTATATTTCGTTAAGTAATGTTCTGCAAGTATGTATGAAAATTTGTAATCACGGATATTTTCCCATTATTTCTCCTTTATTAGATCAATGCTACCGTAACGGCTGTAAGATTTGGCATTTACAGTAAGATTGACTTATTTGCTAGAGAGAAGTGTGTTGACCTTCTACAAAGGATGCTGGACGTCAATCCGTCCACAAGACTTACACCTAAAGATGCTCTCCATATGTTTTTCGGCCAACGTACAAAAGACATCCTGAAGTAATGCCCCGTTCTCCATAAGTTTCTTATTTGAAGAAGGAAAAATGTGCAATTTTCGTCAAAATACTTCGACATATTGTTAATAATACTGACCTATTCAAAGTATTGCCCAAATACTTCGACTTAATACTCGCCTATTCAAAGTATTGCACAAATATTTTGACTTAATACTAGCCTATTCACAGTATTGTCCATCGGTTTTTATAGATTTCCGCCACGTTTAAACTAACCCATTGGTAAAATCCTTTTTGGAAAAATTCCTGAGGCTGTCGTTTCATACAATAAGTTCACAGCCAGTTTAACATCTGTCACACCATCGAAACGTTCCCCATTAAGAGTACTTTTCAAAGGGGCAAACAGGAAAAGGTGTGAGGAAGCCAAATCAGAACTGTAGGGGGGTTGAGGCATCACCATCCATCCTATTTTGGCAACAGTTGTGAAGTCACCATCGAGGTGTGGGGACGTGCGTTATCATAGTGTAAAACAACACTATGAAGTGGAATGTCATGGCTTTTCCTTTTGATAGCTTCTTCAATATCAGCACATAGTAAGCACTGTTTATTATTGCACCCCGTTCAAATCAGTCAAAATGACACCGCGTTTGTTCCAGAAAATTGCCACCATCCTTTTCCCTAAGGAACGAGTTGTTTTCCTCTACTTCTGTAGAGGTGAAAATGCGCGGTACAATTCAATGGAGGAACGCTCTGTTTCTGGGTCATGAAATGAAACATAAGTTTTACCCACATCATTACATTTAAGTAAAAGACCTCACCCTCCACCCAATAACAGTCCAAGAGGTTCCGGCCTATGTCCATCCTTTGCTCACATTGCTCAAGTTTTAGCTTTCTGGGGATACGCTTTGAACAGATTTTTCTGTAGCCCAGATCCCTAATTAATGACTCCAAAGCACGTTGACTACAATGAATTGCATCACACAAATCCTGGATGGTGACACGACGATCAGCAGTGATAAGGTCTTTCAGTCGTTGCCTGTTGGCATCTGTCACTGAAACTATGTGCGTTCCACTCCGTTTTTTGTCAAACACCTAACTTTATTAGTCTCAAAACCGCTTCTTCTTTCTTCGGACATTACTGATATCGATTGTGGCAGCTCCAAACACCGCCAGGAGTTTTCTGTGGATTTCTGGAGCCACACATCTCTTTTTTTCCTGGAATTCAAGGTTCGCTGCTTTTCTCTACAATTTATCATATTTTGTTTCCGATTTCGAAAAAAATTGTTTCCCACATTGTTAACATATCACACACTGGTGTGCACAAATTAAGGACGAAGAGGGCAATTAGCATAGCAGCGGAACGAGCAGGAAGAACGGACCGAATGACAACTCAGGAGATTGACTAGGGTCCGAAACGGTAGGGCATGCGCATATATGAAGCATGACGTAGGGGGGAGTGTCGGAAGGGTATAAAGCACACGGGCGGTGTACGTTCAGCAATTCGGTGAAAGCTATTGCACGGTGTACATCGGTTTGAACGGCGTCGAGTTGCTGCTACCGTGTGATATTGCCAACAGGCAATCCAGTACACGACATCTGGATGACTTTACTCGAAGTCGCGTCATTGGGAAGTTGGAACTATGTCGAAGTGTGACTAGTGTGGCCGAGGAGTTCGGGATCACTCACAGTATCGTTTCACGAGCTTGTAGAGCATTTCAAACGACAGAAACAGCTGTCCGAGAGTTTAGCAGTGGTCGTCCACGAGCAACCACGGCGGCGGACGACAGGTATATTTTCCTACAGGCCAGAAGTGACAGACGGCAGACAGCTGGAGAAATCGCAAGGCACATGCAGCAGACAACTGGACGTCCGTTACCGCGTTTTTCCGTGGCCAGGAGGCTGCACAAAGGTGGTCTATTTGTACGACGACCAGTACGGTGTGTGCCATTAACGCCTGCTCATGGGATACGGGGTTTTCTGTAGTGCCAGGAACACAAGAACTGGCCACATCAGCAATGGGGTCGAGTTTTCTTAACGGATGAGAGCCGATTTAGTCTGACGAGTGATTCTGGACGTATACACACCCAAAGACCGCAGGGAACACCCAATCACACCTCCAACATCATCGAAAGGGACCAGTTGGGAGTTGTCGGAGTTCTCGTTTGGGGCCCTATCATGCTTGGTAGCCGTACTGACCTCCACATCTTCCAAGGAGGTTCAGTCACTGGTGTCCGCTATTGTACCGAGGTTCTCCTGCCTCACGTGCGTCTGTTTACAGGTGCTGTGGGTCCTGAGTTTCTCTTCATGGACAACAACGCTACACCTCATCGTACAGTGGATGTCGTCGAGCTGTTAGAGAGGGAAGATATTCAACGCATGTATTGGAGCGCAAAGTCCCCGGACCTAAATTAAATGGAACACGCGTGGGACCTTCTCGGGAGACGCTTGGCAGCACGTCACCAGCCACCCGCAACGATTCCGCAGCTGCGATTGGCGCTAAAAGAGGAATGGGCCGCGATGTCTCAACAGCTCTTCGACATCTTGGTCCTCAGCCTGGGCAGACGTTTTAAATCCTGCAACGCATTTAGGGGTGATCATATCCATACTAAAGACTGGATTTTTCTTGGCAGACGCCTGTCACATGGACGTTTCTGTCCTCTGTCAAGTAATGCTCGAAGCTACCTTTTCAATAAAGTGCGTTTATATTCTTTGGATTTCTTGTTTGGACAGTTTGCTCACTTGTCCCATATTCTTACATCTTGGGGATCTTACGGTATAATTTGAGTTGATGTGGAGCACTTCTGCACGACGTTACATTCTAAAATACGTCTCATCCTTAATTTTTGCACTCTAGTGTATAACATCCAGTTTCATTAAAATCACTTCAACATTTTAAAGGTCATTGAGAAAGAGGTATTACTTTCATAATGCCTCTAAGAGAAAGTTGAACAGCGCACTGGGTCCGACATAATATTGTTGCCGAATTTGAAGATTCAAAGGAAAGTTGCAACAGCCCATGTATATGATGTTATTGCTACGCATTGTTTGTGTATAACGTTTTAAACATTTTTACGTACTCTGTTGTGCTTTGATATTAAATAAAATATTTTGATAAAAATATACGTTTTCATGTTTTTTTTTGTGCTTTACATGTCGATTACTACAATTATATATACGGTTCATGTTTTTATGAAAAAGAGATTACTTTTCGAATCAATAATTTACTTTTCCATTTGATTTAAATGACTGGTGCACTGATGGATCTCCAAGCACACAAACAGAAGACTTTCTAATTTAAAAAGCAGTTCTTTTCCATTTTTCGAATTTAAACAACTTTAGAAACGAGGTTCATTGCCTTTACGTTTCCGTAAATGGTTTTCTAGAAGTTTTTAGCAATACGTCAATGACGACCATCTGCAGGCGTTGTGTCAAATCTTACATATAATTTCGTAGTGTCGCACAAAATAGCGGAATATAGGTACGTTGTATGACCTTGGGCATAGCTTATTTCACAGATTCTGATCAAAAGAATCGGGGGAAAATAAAAGTTTTCTTCTACATTTAATCAGCTGGATTCTGTACACTAAGTACTCTCACTTCTTCTCATAGAAACGCGGGGTCAGACAGGTACATCGTGCCAGCTCTGACGTCGTACGACCTTGGGAGAGGGCGCATTCCGGTATAGGCGAGCTGGAAGCCGTCCAGTACAACTCTTCTACACGTGCTTCCAGAATTGTAAACTGTGTTACAGTGAGAACGGAAACTATGATTATGAGGAGGATTCAAGGGTGGCAGTTCAAATGAGGGCGTGTTTCTCGTAATGTACGTGAGGAAGTAATTTCGAAAGCGCATATAATGATCGTTACATTACACACGGGAATCTATCTTTCCAAAAAGCGCTTTATGGGACAAAACTCCCATACACTAGCGCAGCTTGTGCGCGATGTATGTTGAGTGTGCGTACTGCTACGCTTTGCATTTCGGTAATAAAGAAGCTAATGGTCATTTTAATTCCTATTGTCATAACGGCCTTATTTCCCTTACAGAACTGCAAATGAATACGTGGGTGAAAGACTTCGGAACCGTCCTTATTTTTTTAAAAATATCAGGTAATACAATAGTGAGATATCCTTCGCTTCCTTCTGGGCCACAGGAAACGAGATTCCAGGCAATTGTCCAAACTGCATTAAAATTCACGGACAGATTTATTAGTACATCTCGGATTTGTTACCACTTACTGGTGAAAACCCTTCACACGGACAATTGTACTTTAAAGATTCGTCGGCAGCTACTGATATACGTGTTGCTCGTTTTGAAAATGAAGAATTAAACAAATCAATATTGACAACCTTGGAAGATATTCTGGTAAAACTTCCTTACGCCCAAGCATATAAGACAGCAGCTGATGTGATCGAACATGAAGTGGCAGCTTACAAAACCTGGACGTGCGTTTTGTTAATATAATATGTTTACACATTCTCTATATCCTTTCGACAGAATACATAAAGCATGAGAGATTGGTGCAATTTTATCAACACTTCCTTGAAAACTGTGAAAAATATTTCTCTTACTAGATTAAGGCTTTTGCATCATCCAGTCACTAGTATTAATATATTCTTAAGACTAGCCTAAAACGAACATAAGAAAAATGGAATGTATATTGCTGTAAGTATGTCTGCATTCCTCATTTGGACAAATTTCTATCACCTACCTTTCTTCTCAAATTACAATAGGAAACGAACAGAAGGTAATTTTTATATTTTCTATATATTAAATGAAGCTAAGTATATTTCATCAGTTTGTGATTGTATTTAATAGTCTAAATGAAAATTATTTAAAGATAGGAATTACTGAAGTAGGAGAGAACTTGCTTATTAATTGCAAGAAATATCAGACACATAGCTTTGTTCTGCGCGTGACTGTTTTTTGCTGTCTTCTAGATGAGTGCAAATAGGGCCGAATAAAACTTTTGCTGGGCCCGGAGCAAATTTATTTAAGCAATAGAACTACTGCAGTACGACAGAACTACCGTATTAGCGCAACAAATATCAGACACATAGCTTTGTTCTACTCTTTACTCTTCTCTGCCGTCTTCTCCATGAGCGCAAACAAGGGCCGAATGGAACTTTTGCGGTGCCCGGGGCAAAATTACTTCAAGAATGAAACCATTGGGGCAGGAAAGAACTTCCTTATTAACGCAACAAATATCAGACACATAACTTTGTTCTGCGCGAGATTCTTCTTTGCCGTCTTCTCCATTAGTGCAAACCTCGGTCGGATGGACCTTTTGCGAGGCCCGGAGCAAAATTACTTCAGGAATGGAACACACTGTAGTACGAAAGAACTTCCATATTAACGCAACAAATAACAGACACATATCTTTCTTCTGCGGGTGACTCTTCTTTGGCGTATTTTCTATGAGTGTAAACCAGGGCCGTAAGGAACTTTTGCGGGGTCCGGGGCAGAATTACTGAAGCACTGGAACTACTGTAGTAGGAAAGAACCTGCGTATTAGCTCAACAAATATCAGACACATATCTTTCTTCTGCTGGTGACTCTCCTTTGCCGTCTTCTCCATGAGTGTAAACCAGGGCCGGATGGACCTTTTGCGTGACCCGGGGCAAAATTACTTGAGGATGGAACTACTGTAGTACGAAATAACTTCCTTATTAACGCAACAAATATCAGACACATATCTTTCTTCTGCTGGTGACTCTTCTTTGGCGTCTTTTCTGAGTGTAAACCAGGGCCGTAAGGAACTTTTGCGGGGCCCGGGGCAAAATTACTGAAGCACTGGAACTACTGTGCTAAGAAAGAACATGCGTATTAGCTCAACAAGCATCAGACACATAGCTTTGTTCTGCGCGTGACTCTCTTTTGCCGTCATCTCCATGAGTGCAAACCAGGGCCGGATCGAACTTTTGCTGGACCCTGGGAAAAATTACTTCAGGATAGAACTACGGTAGTACGAAATAACTTGCTTATAAACTCAACAAATATCAGACACATATCTTTCTTCTGCGCTTTACTCATCTTTGGCGTCTTTTCCATGAGTGTAACCAAGTGCCATAAGGAACTTTTGTAGGACCCGGTGCAAAATTACTTAAACACTGGAACTACTGTAGTAGGAAACAACCTGCGTATTAGCGGAACAAGTATAAGACACATAGATTTGATCTGCGTGTGACTTTTCTTTGGCGTCCTCTCCATGAGTGCAGACGAGAGCCTCGTCGAACTTTTGAGGGGCCCGTGTAGAATTTCTGATGTATTTGCGTAAAGGTAAATTGCGTTTCTCCCGATGTCTCTACTTTTAAATCTCCTATTTAAAAAACTCTTTCTGCACCGGATACAGCTCCTGATGGGAAATGATTTGTACATAATTTCTAATTTTTGGTGAAAAATGGTTTGGCCACCGGGATGCGTAAAACTTAATTTCCGTTTCAGATGTATTTGCAATCAAAATTAGAGCTTCTAAAATCTCGATTGAAAAAATTCGTTTGTGAACCGATACTGCTCAGGAAGACAGATCTTTTAGGAATATATTCTTCTTAAAATAATGCATGGTTTCTACGCCAGGGTCTTAGACGTATATCGTATTTTTATCAATATCTGTACTTCTAGGAGTCCGAATAAAAAAATCCTTCTTTGTTGGATAGTGTTTCTGATGAGAAATGTGTTTCATGTTAGTTTAAAGTTTTCAAGTTAATCATAGACTTTCCGCTAGGGGGCGAAAATGTAAATTGTGTTTCTACTGATATCTCTGCTTCTAAAACTCCTATTTGAAAAACTATTTCTGTATTGCATGCAGCTCCTCATGGAAATTTTTTTTCATATAACTTCTGATATTTGGTAAAGAATGGTTTGGCCACCAGGGAGAATAAGTGTTAGTTCCTGCTTCTGGTGTATTTGCAGCAAACTCTGCGTTCCTGAAAGCTCGAATATTTTTTTTCTTCGACCTATACTGCTCACATCGAAAAACATTTTGACAATGCTTTCTTGCTAAAGTAATGCATCGTTTTCCCGGTAGGGGCGTAGATGCGTATCTTATATTTGTCAATATCTCTGCTCCGAAGAGTCCGATTTGAGAAATGCTTTCTCTGTTGGAGAGCGTTTCCGCTGCCAAATGTTTGTCATATTAATTCAAATTTTTCTTAGCTCATAAGTCTGCATCCAGGGGGCGTAAGATTACCATTTCGCTTAGAGCAGTATCTGCGGGATTAAAAACCCGATTGAAAAACTTATTTCTTCGGTCAAATACTACTTTTCTCCAGACTGGTTCGATTGATTTTGCATAGCTTCTATCAATTTATATTTGCGTCTGACCGGATTCAGAAGACGTGCTCATTACACCCGAGACTTCGGTGTCATACTTCTTGTTAGTCTTTGTCTTCACTTATATAAACAAAAAGCCTATAATGTTGCTGGTCACACAAGAAGCTGGATTAACTCCACTTGAATTTTAGGATATTAGCTATATATTCTTAATATTTTTTTGCATGAAAAATCAAGCGATGATGACTAAAAATTACGAATGTTTCGCACAGAGTTTAGGCGTAGTTTATCAATTGATTTTCTATGATATCATATACGGCTCGTAACAGAAGATAACAGTGTCTCAGGGAAGAATTAGTTAAAAAAATGATATATTTCTTTCCATACTAATAGCTGATGTTCTTAATCAAAATCAGAAACAAGAGGAAGCAGTAAAACACTGATATAAAGGTTTGTATGTAGTTATTATACATACGTGAATACTGAAGAGACCCATGCTTTGGTAGAGATAACCTCGTCCTGTTATAATCTGTCACCTGAACACCAGTTACAATAAAAGTACAGCAAACTGACAACGACTAAAGTTCTAAATTTACTATAGGCGATAGGTGCTCTTACTGCTGTCAAGAACGATTTGACTCTAAATTTCAACAAAAATGAACAAACTTGATTAATTTTAAAACAGTATTTTGTAACCAAGGACAAAACGCGCAATAAGCTGTGAAAGGAGGCCATGTCATTCATGGAAAATATGGTCAAAAAATTAAAAAGCCATCGGTCTTAAAAATAAAGGTTGTAATTTTTCAAATATAACATCAAGGAGAAGATTTAGTTGAAATTTCTCACTACAACGATAAAAGGCATGTAACCATGGTACTCAGACATTGTGAGAGTGATGTCTTAAATCATTCCTTCTTGTGAGTTCTTTCACCGTTCCTTCCAGAGCTCCCCTATTGAGCTTTTAAAACCATGCCATGTTTCTCGAAAGTGCTGAAAAAAGAACGAGACATTCAAACAATCACCAGTCATTATATATAATTTTTGACTACTAAGCTTGCGGTGTTAAGATAGAAAAAGAATGACAACGTTTCGCGCAATAAAATGTCTATTATACATCGACTATAGTTTCGCAGAGCTTTTGGCTCGGCTTCCTCAGGACGAATCTTTCGTCCTGAACAAGCCGAGCCAAAAGCTGTGAATTGTTTTTGAACTCATGTGGTCGAAAGGAAATTGCATGTGCTGCAACTTTGGTAGGTGATCTACTATACCGTGCAAATTAATTGGGACAAGCTATTTTATTCTCATAATTGTAATGTGATCGCCAGTTGATGTCGGAAACCCACTTAAACCAGTTTTATCAGCTGTGAGATGATGTGACTGCTAGAACGTGATAATAAGAATGTGGTTTGACCGGTTTTAAACAGGAAATAGGCACTTCAGCTTCAGTTGTGAGCTTTCGTGTGTGACAGGTAGATGTTAGTCTTTGCTCTCTGTGAGTACGTGTTGCTTTCGTGTGTTGAAAAATGGATATTTCCCCAAGGAAGCGTGCAAAAAATAATTGCTCTGAAGGATCACACTTCTATGACAGTAAAATATATCGCTGCTGCAGTTGGAGTAGGCAAATCAAGTGTATCAAGGCTTCTTACGCGATCCAATGCATCTGGATCATCGTCTCCAAAAAGGAGAGGTAAATGTGGAAGAAAAGGAAAAACAACTCCACGAATTGATAAATGTCTAATCAGAAATAGTAAAATAAATCAAAAAACAAAAAAAGCACCAACCTTCTAAGATATTTATTGGCTAGTGGTTGGGATGTTAGTGATTCAACTGTACGCCGTAGGCTTCTGGAAGTTGGCCGGAAGGCAAGAAGACCAACGAAAAAACAATATTTGAATGCGAAAATAAAGAAAAAACGTTTAGCATGGGCCAAAAATATAAATCATGGACTTCTGGCGACTGGAAAAAGGTAATTTTCATGATGAAGCTCATTTGTGTGTGCAGGGTTACCAAGCAAATGTCGTTAGACGGAGTAACTGTGAACCCTTAAGAACTGAGCATGTCAAAGAAACTGAAAAACACCCTCTGAAACAGATGTTTTGGGGTTTTTTCACATCAAATGGCACTGGAAGTTTAGTTCCTGTTCAAGGTATGATGAATTCAGTCAAGTACGTAGAAATATTACAACGTAGGCTTGTTCCATTCTTGCAAAATTTTGACGGGTCATTTCAATATGACTTGGCCCCATGTCACAATTCGAAATTGGTTAAGAGTTTCATGCTGGAAAATCAAATTCATTTGCTTGATTGGCCTAAGAATTCACCAGACTTATATCCCATAGAAAACTTGTGGAATATTTTTAAGAGACGTTTAGGTAAAATGGACTGTACGACCACAGAACGTATGATAACGAATGCTATAAAAGTGTGGTTCCACGATTTTGATGTCAAAAATATGTGCACTTAATTAGTGGAGTCAATGTCGAAACTAATTCAATAGGTCATTTCTGCTGAAGGAGGACATACTTCATACTAATACAGCTATTTATCAGTGTATATCAAGGCATAGACTGATGTAAAGGCATAGTTTTGGAAAAAGGAGTGATTTTTTACTTTGTCCCAATTAATTTGCACAGTATAGTAGTAATGGAAAAATTTCTTCCTGGGGAAGCGGAGCCAAAGGTTTTGCGAAATTACAGTCGATGTATAATGAACATTTCATTGTACCAAACGTTGTTATTATTATTCCATCAGTCATTGTTTCTCACGAGCCAGCATGCGTGGAACGTTTTGGACACGACATTTAAATTAACGGCATTGCGGTATCATCCCAATTTTTAAATTCAGCCATTATCTTTTAACTGAGTGCTTACTGTTCATTCATATAACGTTTGGCACATACCAATTCTCGACAACTCATTTTTTAAGGGGACTTGTCTTTTAACTCATGTGTTCGAAAGAAATTTGCATGTGCTGTGACTTGATTGTTACTCTCCTGACAGGCCATGGTGAGTTGCAACTAGCTGATGTCTCAATCAGGATATCGTAATCGGGAATCCGATTACCGTAGTTACTTGGACATCTTATTTTCCCGTCTTCAGACCGATTATCTCAAATATTAGCATCTCGAATCCCTTGTTAACCTTTGACATTTTGCTGAAAATCCGTTGTTATCCCATCACTTCTCATCACATGCCAACAGGCTATAGAGAAGCAGTTACTCTCTTGAAAATCATCAATATTACCTGTCTGTCGACTGCATCATCCTTATACCTACTTGATGAGAGAAATCTGGGTTGAGAACATTTTCTAATTTGTTGAACCACATTCGTAAAGTTCAAAAAATGTTCAACATAACAGAATATATTTAACATCTACCTCACTCATGAGTGAATATGTTCACTTGCCAAAACGTCATCATTAAGCTCCTCGTCACTCCGACGTATGCGATTATATCCTTATTTTGAGAATATTTACCGTCTGAATTTTCAGTCTAAAGAATGACACCTCCCAATTAAATATTTGGATGGCACTGTGCTAATTTTGCAAGATGTTTATATTCATCTCGTCTGCATACGGAATACCGCACAGCACATTAAAACCTCTCGCAACGAAGTTTTAACAAGCGCTGGTCATTTTGGACTACATTGTTTGAAAACACGTACATTTACCTTTCTGGTTTCTTCCGATTTTGTTTCACACGCAGTTGCCAGTTTATTCCGGTCTGAACACAGTAAAAGTTTTTAATTGAATGATGTTTTCGGAAATTTGATATCAAGAGTGCAGACACTTCCAGGAGACTTAGTAAAACTCTGGAATTTAATTTCATTTGTTTCTGGGCTGCACGATGATTCTTCTGCATATAAACAACAATTCCCGCATTTGTAAATAATGAACATCATTTTAACCTCATTTTAAAACTTCCATATTTTTTTTGCGTGTCGTGTTGATACTCAGTGGAAATAATCTTCTTTCCAGATAAATAGTTCTGAACTCTGTAAAGCAAAGATCATTATTCAGTATACTATTAAGCAGATTTATATACAGATGTACTAAAAAACGGGTTTTTAGGTCAGTCTAAAATTCATTTTTGTGAATAAAAATATGCTGTGTTTTACAACATGAAAGCGCTCATCAAAGTTCGAAAAAAATAATGTGCTTAAATCCGTCGATTCAATACAGATTATTTAAGAAGAAGCCCTTTGAAAACCTAGTTAACAAACAGCTGGGTCATTGCAAGTGTTTCCGACGCATCAATCGGTTCACCTTTCAAAAACAACAATTAAGTGAATTTCAAAACTATTTTGTTTTCTCAGTGTAGATCCAGTGTTCATGTTACCGAGCGATGTATTTCAAATGTCGTCTGGATCCAAATATTTAGAAGAGGTGCATTGTTCAATGCAAAATTTATAAAATAATACCTTCGTCGTTGCACGTTAATAAATGTTAAAATGAGCGTTATCATTTAAATGACTTGAAATATTTTTCTGTAGTCTCCATACCTTTCCAATTTTAACCACGCACTAACATAGGTTTTTTCCAAAATTAATTGATGCAGACTTTGAACGAGAACTTAGGAACCCAGGAACGCCTGCATTGCAAATTTTTGTATGTCGCGTAAACTTATGCAATGAAATTAATTATTATTAAAGACAACCCAGCTTTCTTTGAGGATTTTATGGAGCGCTAAAATAATTTGGTAACATACAGATTCTCGTATCCTAATCGGGATGTAGATTTTTGGTCATAAAAAAGCCTATAAGATTTCTAAACACAGATATTTTAAACCAAGCCCAATATGGACAAAATGTTCTGTTTTCAGGGCAATATCTTACATTTCATAATTCAAATTCAAGTTTAAATCTAAAGGTTTTATATAAGCAAACGTCGGCAAAATGTTATATTTTTCAAGAGAGACAGTGTTGAATACAAGTTTACTTTAAAAGTCGCAAAACGTTTGGTGATTCAACTTGTATATTTTGACTTTTATTGTAATGAATGAACGTTTTTGTTTAAAATACTGATCACACTAGATTTCAACATAGGCTAATATTCACTAAGAAATGCTCCTCCCTGTTATAAAAACAACTAAAGCATTTCACCGGACCTAGATATTATTGAGCATGAAGATGGGTACAGTTAATATATCTTTTAGATGAATTTTAAACGAACGCTTAGCGACTTGTTTATTTTTTTTAATTGGAAGTTTTACGACCACCGTGAGCAACTCAATGGGCTATAAGCAATCGCCCGTCACTAATTTAGGCCCACTGGTTCCAGGAAAAGGACAGAGCCAGGGCTGTAAGGCAAACACAACATCCGAGCAACGCCGGGGTTCGAACCTGGACCCCTTTCGGACGAACGAGCTCGTTTTATTCAGTATATACATGCCCAATATCAGTTATCTATTGAAACATTAAAACAGACCACTAGATTTCAACATAGGTTGATATTCACTAAGAAATGCTCCATCTGTTCTTCTGAACGAATTCATATCCAAAGATTCGGAAACTGTTTTTTTAAATCTCGTTCATCATCTGCCGTAAAATGTTTAGAGCAAATTCTGGCATGTTTCCGATTGACAACATCTTTTCGCTAACATTTCAGTAGCCAGATGTTTTGCAGTAGCCGATCTTTTGGGAATGCCTGATGAATAATCCCAGTTCCTTTTGTTTTCTTATTCTCCGATAGGCACAGAGCAACGACACAATTAGGCATCGTTCTTACGAAACAATTGAAAAGCAAGAGGGTCGTTAGATTTGCTAACAAATAACACAGCAATATTCTTTTTGTTGCCACTATAGTTATCTCATGACGCTTATCGTTTTTCACTACAGTAGTATTCCTTATCCTGTCACAATAAAAAATTGATTTTCGATCACAAAGAAATGATCTAATACCACTAAATAGAAGCCAGATAGTAGTAACGTCATGTAAGGAAACCAACGAAGGAAATGATTTCCTTATACAGATACGTCAGATGCGAGTCGCCCAAGATACCTTCACCACTGCGCATTATTCGTAAGACTTAAATGGAGTAAGTCACTTTCAGATGAATTCTACGTTTACTATCATATCAGCTTAAGTAATTTTTCTAATGAAACCCTAGTCAACGGCTTAAGCAACAAAAGAGCCCCAGTGAATATGATAATTTTTGTTATATAATATTGAAGTACCATATTTTTACAACAATTTACTAAAGGCTTCAAGTCGAATATTTTTCAGAATACTTCATTAAACAAAAAATCAGGATTTAAGTCAGTATCGAAATCTCAGTTACAAACAGCACTTTGTTTGAACACTTTACTATATGAAACTAACATTTAAGGTATATTTTCAAAAATTGAGATGTGCATTACTGAAAAATGCTCTTACGACCTATCGGGTGAGAAAACTGGGCATTTCGTAAATACCACTTTTTTATGATAAGTGAAACAGCATAAGAAAAAATATATAAATAATATCTTCCGTACGATTAGTAAAACTCCCGGAAATATGAATTACAGCTAACGATCACTGGCGGCAAAAATCTGACTTACACAGGTTCACACATTTTACGGAAAATATTCATCGTACCGACAGAATTCAGGGGCAAAGTGTATTTTCGAACTAGAGTGTTAAAAAAAATACGTATAGAGAAAAGTGTGGTACAAATCTTACGTCCATTATTAGGAGAAAAAAATATATAAATAATATGTGAATTATATAAGAAATTGTTGCGAAATATTGTCCACAAAGAGGTCTCAAACCAAGGAAAGGCTTCAAGAAATTCCAAAAATCCAAAACCAGTGTTAAAACGCAGCTTTACGCTGACGCCTGTTGTGTCATATTAGGAAAATGAAAAAAAGAAAATATGCTCAAAATATTATACACCCTGCGATATAGTAACAATTTGTTTTTACACAACATTCAGAAGCGGAAATGTGGGTATAAACTATTTTTACGTATTTTTCCGAACGGGTGTACTGTGTATTGTTTAAAGAGAGCGATAATCATCATTTGTTTCTCGCACGAATGCCATAGCCTACTGTACAAAAATATATTTTTGTTCAAGACATGCACTTAGAAGCGATAACCACAATTGAATATCTTTAAGACGACACGGGCTGTTTTTTTTCATGTACTTTTTTGTTGAGAAACTAGCGTTGAGTTATAAAGAAGGAGAGTGACAATGGCGACGATCCATAAAAACGTTCTTATACATTTTTCTCTTTATGCAAACATTTTGAGAAACAATAAAAGACGAATTTCAAAACATTTCGACAGCAATGCTTAAGTACATCTCGGTGATTATGGCATCAATTATAATTAATGAGAGATGTTTAGAATTCCATTACTAAAGAGAAATCTTATAAAACAGTGAATGCTACACAGCATGCTTAGGTTACTTTTTTTCATAAAAACATTCAAGGATTTGATTTTCTCCATTCTACGATTCCTTTTGAGCTCTTGATCAAATTTCTTTCTATCCAAAATCGATGCTAAATGATTCTCTACTTCTCTCTAGAATCACATAATCTTTCAGATTCACCATCGAATTTATTAATAATGTTCTTGATATCCTTGGTGTTTTTCTGTAATTACCTAAGTGCTAAAGTTACACAAGAAGGTAAAGATATAATGGAATTGAAAAATAGAATTGCACAGGGAAGAAAAGCTATAAAACTCCTGAATGAGATCTGGTGGAGTGATGAAATAACCAGAAAAAAAGAATGGGAATATGTGTGCTACATTGCTGGTATTTAAAGTATCTGTTTTTTCCTTGAACACACAAATTACCTGATTACACGGAACTTGCCAGGCCAGAGGTATGAGAGATACTAATAAAAAAAGCGGATAAGACGAAGTGCGGTACAACGACACCTCCTCAACCCTACGTTTAATGTGTGGCATTGGTCATCATCCACAAAGGAATTCTTTCCTGAGCCATAAGCTGGATGTCCCGATAGAGCTTTCGTCATGTTATTTGGCACATATACTGAAATATTGGGCCTCCTCTGCAGCTTTTTCTTCCAACTAGTGAAAGTAAATATAATTATTTGTCAGTTCACAGGCTTTTATTTTAAAATCATATAAGCATATATATATTTTTTTCTGATAAAAAAACAAAACAAAGCAAAGCAACAAGAAACTAAAAAAAAAAGATGAATGCTTCACCGTCAATATTCGTATTCATTTCTACTGCCGTTTTTGAAATCATGAGTCAACAATTGGGATCACCACACTTCGTATTCGTACAAGCCATTGGTAAAGAGCACAGTTCAAATGTTCATCCTTAGCAATTTTCATGGCTCTTCTTGCTCTTATGGCCTTATCTGTGGTTTCTAACTTGCTTCAATATCTTTCGATTTTTCAGAAACTTTCCTCAAGTTATTTACTGTGAATCCCCCTATTCCACACTCTTCTGAGAAATAAGTAGTAGTCTGCCCTTATTTCGCAAAAGAGTGCGTCATCTGCGTCGGAGCATGGGCGGAAATAATCAACTCGGGGAGAAACCGTCTCTTTGGGGAAAGGTAGGACAGGGGGAATACAAGAAAGAAAGGACTCACGCTCTCATGAAATAAAAAGAATGGAGCGAGGATTGGGGGTTAAATTAGTGGGAGGGATGATAGAGTAGCGGATGAATTTCACTGTGTTCCATTTCCTTGATTTCCTTGGATTTTCCAAATAGTATTCCTACTGCTACATATTTTAGTAGACATAAACACCGAGGTAAGTTGGAATCATTTTTAAACCATTAGCGACCCATGCGATAAACCGTGAAGGAAGAAAATAAATTCCTTGAACTGCAAAATGATGTTTTTAACTAGAAAAATGCCACAGCTACGGTTTAACTTTGTCACTTTTGAATAGAAGGTGAATATTTATGACAACACTCTTGTATTCCAACAAAACCGAGTAAGTAACGGGAGCCAATGTACCTTAAATTTGACTCCCTGGCGTTACAGTGGTACGAAGTGGTGTGTGTTTTTTTCTTTCGTCCGATGTGTGTCCGGTTTGAAATATCGGGAGAAGCTCGGATGGCGTGTTTTTTATCCTTAACTGGAAAAAATGAACCATAATAGGGACACGGACTTCTTTATGGTCCGAGTATTTGCTCACTGTGTTGGTTAAACTTACTGCTGCCTAAAACAGTGCCATGAAGCTCGCACATACAAGCAAGTTTAGAACAATGCAGCTCCAAATAATCCACGTGAATTAAATGAAGATACCTGCTTCTTCGAACCCAGTAAGTGCAGTATCTATTTCTTCGAACCAAGTGACACATAATTTAGCATACTTATCATACGGGTCAAAAGAGAAACAACCAAATAGAGAACCACCCTGGAGAAGAGCTGTGACAGAACATTCATGGCAGAGTTTCGTAGACAGTTCTGTGATTTGGAAAGCGAAAGATAGAGAACTGGTCGCGTTGAATAATATGCACACGGTACTCTTCTGTAGTTAACTTCTGAGCAGATAACATATTAAAAAAATGGTCTGAACGCTTTAAAACAATTGATTCACTTAGTATGTGTGATTGTGGTTTACTGGGAGAAGACGTTTTCCCGACAAAACTTTCGTTGGGCAGGTATTCCGAAAATTTCTTCCACGATAACGCCAGGTGAAAAACGATTGTGAAATTTTAAGTATGTTCAACTGCAATCCTCAAGGATAAAATTTTCATATACCATTATACCAGGCAATTGAAATAGTTGCTTTCCTAGCTTAAAAGTTTCTCCCTACATCTATACTTATTTAAACCCAGGAAAGCAGATTAATTAAACCGGAAATTAAAACTGATAATTTTTATAAGAAATCGACGGTAGAAATACTTCTATCTTATCGTGTGTGCGAATTATATTATTATAAAGAGAGAGGCTAAAAAACTTTACCATTGCTAAATTACTTTGAGTGCGACTAAACATACATCCCACTAAACGACGATTTCTCTTTCTGAGATATAGCTAATTATTTTATGATGCACCTCAGTCTGGTAATTGCAGTTTTAAATGGCGCTGGTCCTAACATGAATAACTAGTCTGAAATCACCTTTACATAGGACACGATGTCGATACAACATACCCTGTGTTAAATATGTGCCCAGCCTGTTCAGCAGGCCTGGGCCTCAATTGCAATCAATGCTCTATTCATTGTATCTTAAGATTCATTGCTGAAGACCAAAGTAGCCTGCATCTTAATTTTCCTGCATTATTTTGTTAAGTATACTGCTGGCCACCCAAAATGCAACACCAAGAAGGAAGCATCCGATTGGCCTGAAATTCGCAGCATGCGTCGCCCGCGAGATGACATGCAAACGATTACCATTGCAGGGCATATGCAAATCATGTGGGTCCGGCACGCCACCGAGAAGCACTATAAGAAGGGTGCACTGAAAGCAGGGTGTAAATAGTGGAAGTGTGTTGTGCTGCCAAACCTGTGCGTGGGAAGCTTCTTGATGCCTCATCGCAGAATACGGCAGTCATTCCAGCACGTTTCGGAGTTCGACAGAGAAAGAATAGTGGCTTATCACGACAGTGGTTTATCGTACCGAGACATCGGCGTCCGTGTGGGACGACATCCAGCCACAGTGAGGCGAGTATGGATTCGGTGGGTGCAGGAGGGGCAGACGGACCAACGATAGCGATTGCCGCAGCCGCGGCACACCACCGAACGAGTGGACCGGCATGTTGTGTGGCGAACATTGACGGCCCGCACGGCCACATCACGAGCGTTAGCGCAGGAATTAGCGTGTGTTCCGCAAAAACCTATGTTAGCACGTACCGTTCGTGCACGGCGCCGATTGCTGCGATTACCATTGACGTTACCCCACCGGTGAGTGTGGCGACACTGGGCCGTTGAACGCCGCACCTTGAATACGGAATAGCATGACATTGTTTTCTGTGACGTATCACGCTTCTACCTGCAACATCACCATGGTCGGATTCGCGTGCGGTGGCTTTGCGGCGAGAGACTGTATGACGCCTGCATTATGCATCTCTATAACGGTTCGTCGCCTGGCGTTATGGTTGGGGCGCAATTCGTTATGACACCCGCACCCCTCTGGTACGCATCGCCGATACATCAACAGCCACTGCTACATATCCGTCGTTTTGGAGTCTGTAGCCCATACCTGCAGGACCTGCCATCAGCCACGTTTCAACAGGACAATGCGCGCCCACACGTGGCACGCATTGTGCAACAATTCTTAACAGCCCAACAGGTGTCACTGCTGCCGTGGCACGACTGTTCTCCAGATATGTCGCCCATTGAATACGTCTGGTCGCTGATCGGCAACCGAGTGGCCCGGCAAGCACCATCCACGGCTAAACCTGATGAACTGTGGCAACGTGTGGAAGCAGCCTGGACCGACATACCCCAAGCCTACATCCAAAGCCTCTTTCGTTCGATGCCGCGGCGTGTAGCGGCCGTTATTGCCAGCGTGGGGGCCACACGAAATATTGATCTCTGCGTGTTCCGCAAGTCGCGCGGGCCTATAAGCTCAATAGTTTCATCTTTGTATCTGTTGTTATGTGTCCAGTAAATCTGGCTTTGCTATCTCGTGTCATTCTTGGTGTTGCATTTTGGGTGGCCAGCAGTGTAGTTTTGTATATGAATTATAATTTCGCACAATTTCGCCTATAAACTCCTATATAACGGCAAATACTGTGTGTGTGTGCTATATGTATCAAAATTTATTTGAAAATTCCAGGCATAGTACATAGCTCCATGCATATAAAAGATAAAAAAATAGGAAAAAACATTATGTGGGTCCCTTTAAATGAGTGAGAAAATTATGATGTAAACGTGAAGAAAATTTTAGCAGAAGAGAAATATATACAGTATTGAAACATGCGCCACAGGGCAGTCGTCCTCAACAAGGAAGGTATTACCTGAAATTATCTCTTATAATAGTGTAATGCGAAATTTTTATTTTCCATATATTCTTTGTAAAGAAATATATATATTGAAATTACAAACAAAAATTTCCCTAGACATAGTTTAATTTGTTAAATTTCACGTCATTAATGGACCTTCTAATTTTAAAATTGTATTGGAACGTACATGAAGAGCCAAAAACATAATAACAATAAAATGATGCTCGCTTTAGATTTGAGATTTAAAAGGGCGCCACTCACCCACACATCTCTAGATACAGAATGAATATCTATGTTTCAATGTAAAATTGGAAAAGGGAAACTTTCGCGGCACAAAATTCCTGCCGTTTGTACCTACCATCAATGATGAATGACCACTAGTCATTTTTGAACCTGTAGATCATTTGCGCAACCTTTCGTCATGTTATGTTTTCATTGTTATCAGAAAATTGAACTTTTCCATGTAGGATGGATATTATTCTATTGGACCACATTTACAACAAAAGGTAAACGGTATTATAACTGCTGACATTTCCTTCTACGTTTAGCTCTTAAACCACAGGTGGAAGGTTTCATTTCATATTAAATTTTTAGCAAAGTCCGTGACAGATTGTTTCATGCCCACATTGCACTACGGAAGGGCAGTATTTTCAAAAGTACATGAATTGCTCCTAGTGACGTATGATTCTAGATGACTCCAAGCAACATTGTTTAAGTCAGGGTTTGAAAAATAAACTGTTCTATACCTCACAGAAAGAAGACGTGGGATAATAGCATTTCCTGAACCGCATTCAATTATGTATAATCTAAACACACCGCAACACATCATTGAGAAACTGAGGAGAAAAGAAAGGGTTTCTTGACAGGATTCTGCCCAAACTCTTTGTTTCCCGGAACATAAAAAAATAAGCATTGTAAAGATGCTTAATTTTTTTAGAAAAATTCATTTTTATTTTACGTTACGAGAACATATTTCTGAAACGACCATTGTTAAGAAATTTCCGTTTGTCTGCAGCTCAGCGTGAAAGCCTTTCAGGGACATGACACAATTTCTCTTAAAGTGCCACATTTAGTTATGCGCAATTTGGTAAGTTATGATACATAATTGCAGGATAAAGAAATATAATTATGTACTACGCACCATTCTCTTAATGTCATACCGTGCGAGCGTTGCCTGTCGCATGAGTCTGCTGGCAGTAACAGTACCATGAGAAAACAGGAAGTTCCGGACCACTCCATTAAATATGGGAACAAAGTAAATTGGTTACCCGTATTACGTAGTAAATAGGTACTACACAACAATCTCCTAATATCATATGGTGCGAACGTAGCATGTAGTATGAATCCGCTGGCAGTAAGTGTACCATGAGAAGATATTAGAAAGTACCAGACCACTGCATAAAAAAGGGAAACATATAAATTAGTCACCCATTATAACTATAGTACTTAGTTGCGGTTAGTTCAGTTGAAGCCAAGCTCAAATAAACGTTGACGCTCCGCAGCGGGATTCCGCCATAGTTGAACAAAGGGCAGAAGCTGAAGCAAAATAAAACCTTCGCAATTGCTTATGGGCAGTTTGGAACACGCACAGCACAGCGTGTTGCCTGTTTATTTGATTGTCTTGTGTTTGGTGCTCTTTGGCCAAACGTGATCCTTGCACCATAAAATTTAAACAACCAACCAACCAAGCAGCGTTTTGCTGTTAGTTTAGTTGAAGCCTGGGTCAAATAAACGTGGACGCTCCGCCGCTGGATTCCGCCACAGTTGAACAAAGGTAGAACCTAAAGTAAAACAAAACCTTCGCAATTGCTTATAGGCAGTTTCAAACACGCACAGTACAGCGTTTTGCCGTTAGTCTTATTGAAGGCAAGGTCAAAAAGACATGGACTCTCCGCTGCGGGAATACGCCACAGCCACAGTTGAACAAAGCCACGTAGTGAGATTTCTTTCGGCAGTGGGAATGCATCGTGTTAAAATTCAACGAAGGATATTCAGTACGGAAGTGAAAACAACGTGATTCAACGAAATGTTTATGAATGGGTAGCAAGGTCTAAAGCAGGAAGAATTTCAACAGACGAAACTCGATTTCGTAAGCCATCAACAATGCGCAAACAAACTCATACCAAGAGGGCGAATGGTTTGATCAGAGAATACACACGGATCACATTGTCTGCTGTCGCTGCAAATTTGGATAGCAACTGTGGATCCTCACATGCAAGAATGCACTATAAGTTGGGGTAGTGTAAATTTTGCACAACATGTTTGAACAAAAACCTTTCTGATATGCACAGGCATAACAGTTGTATGATAGCACATAATTTCTGAAATGTTATGAAGAAAATTCAAATGCTACGGAGCGAGTTGTCACCGTTGGCGAGGCATGAGGTCTTCACTCTGAACGATAAACCGAGAGATGGAAACACCATCATGCGATGGAAACACTAGTCTCATCCAGTTAAAAAACTAATTCAAACGACTGCCCTCTGCCTAGAAAATTAACACTTTCATTTGTGAAATAAAAGGACCTGTTCCAGCGCATTTTCAGAAAAACCGAAAAGCAGTATTGCAGAGTAACGTACTGTGCAATACTAAGAAAGTAATTAAAACTTGCAATTGAAAACAAAGGAAAAGGAATGGTGGCGAATACAGTCTTGCGGTACCATGACAATTCACGTCTCCATTCAGCGGCCGCAACGGTGGAAACAATGCAACAATTGTAGTTTGAAAGTCTTCCACATTCCTCTTGAAGCTCTGGCCTTGCGCCATGTGAATATCATGCCTTCGGTCCGCTTAAAGAGACTATGCGGTAGCAGGTTAACCTCTGATGATGAGATTAAGGAACCGCTGCTGACCTGAATCCGGGAGAAGCCGAAAAGCTTCTTCTCCCAAGAAATAAGGAAGCCAGTGGAAAGACACGAGAAGAGCATCTAACTGCAACGGAAATATGTGGAGAAGTGAAGCAACCGTTATGTTCATTTGCCCCCAGTTATCGGCATTAAATGGTATGTTGCGTTTACCTTTAGATTTTCCGTGGTAAAATCCATTTGTTCATTCTAAAGTAAAAGCTAAACGAACTTTGTAGAAAGAAATGAATTACATAATTTATGGTTATAAATTTTAAATTTTTAAACCATAAATAAGTCTTAATTCGATTACTTTTTTCTCTTCGTAACACAGGAATACGTACTAAAACTGATTCCATGGTATTCAATTTTAGGAATGGGAATTGGAAAATAATATATTAACATCATATAAATCAATCCAGCTAGTGTTTCGAGCATTATTGATTACAGGCATGAACGTAATGTTTTGACAATTTTCTTTGCAGATTCCCAAATCTCATTAAAACAAAACCAAATGTCAAAGAAATTTAAAAGAAAATATCTAGAAAGTTCTCTCCAGGCAGATTAGAACTAAATAGGAATAATTATAATTGGGATCCTATTCACAATGATAATGATACCGTTATTTAATGTAAACGTATACAAAAATGTGATCCTCCTATCCACAAAATGTATGTTACATTTACGTTTACAAATTTTCACCATTTTATTACATTTTTCATTCTAAGCATCTTTCATGACTTGCATCTGTATTCTGATCCCTGCATCATCAGTGGGGCGGTTCCGTATTGAATTTAAGGATTTGCTGAAACCTCCTAAATTATGAAATATTTGGTACAGATAGACGATTTTCCCATGATCTGTCACTCTATTTCACAGAAAGGTTTTTAATTCCCTATTTCACAGAAAGGTTTTTAATTAACTTCATATTTTACACCGTTTCACACATGGGCTGTCTCCTTTATCCCCATTTCCCTGGCGGAATACGCTTAAGCCCCTATTCTTTGGAAAATTGTAAATATTTTCCGGCTTCCGTCATATTTAAGGCTCCTTGATTAACTTATTTTCTACACCTCACTCTTACACTCCCCAACAAACGACTACTTGCACTTTATGTCCCACCGACAAGCTGGAGTGAACTAGAGTTATCTACCTCAAATAAACTGGTGTCATCTCCATGACTGAATATAGTTCAATCCTGATTTTAGGTAAAAGACGTCGTGCCATTCATTCCATTGAATAAATATCGCCATCAGTGCAGTGTGTATAAGTAAAAAACGAGAATAAAATCTATTCTAGTTAAAATTTTTAATTCATTAAAATCTATTAGATATTTTAACTTCATTTTTTATGAAGTGAAGAGTTTTACCAGAATAGGTTTCTTTACCGTTGTTTAGTTATTCATCGTGCAGTGACGGCGATACTTATTCAATCCTGATTGGTGGAACAAGTCTTTTGCCGACATCTCTCTCCTCGTCCTGCATGTAGAGAAGAATCTCGCCAAACTCCGTCTCCTTCAATCAGCTAGTCTTGACTGTTTCAAAGATCTGGTTTCACTACAAGGAATGAATTTTAAGACTTCCGCATCCCTCTTGCACCTTTCAGTGGTACGTTTCAAGGCAAAACAACACTACTGCTTTCCATCACCACCCGCAAAATTCTATCGTCGCTCTAATAACCTGACTTTTTCACCGTCACACATCTTCATTCCACCAGTAAACGGAACTTCGCAGATTTGGTCCAGTATGTGTTATACAATCAGTAGGAAACCTTACGCTTTTCACGTTCACAGCGACTTTGTATTTACTCCGAATTCTTGACTCACAGGATTTCTGCTGTTTGCGAGGAGGAGTTACACACGCATATATTCAGTGTGATCTCCTACTCCTAGTACTGTTAGTTCAACTAATGTTCAGCATCATATAATATATTTGTCATCAACTCACTCCAGGACTGATTTGTTCCTTTGCCAAATCGTCACGCCGCCTCGGTGGAGCAGTGGTCTGAGCGATGGCTTCTGATCATTCGTTCGTGATGGGTCAAGGTTCAAATCCCGGTGAAGCATGGATGTGGTGCTTGTATTACGGCACCGGCTCCGTCTCTTCCTTTGAACCCGTTGCCCTAATTTATGGAGAGGCGACTGCTTATACCCAATTGAGTTGCTCACGTGGTCGTTAAACCTTCAATAAAAGCAATCGTCACACTTCTGTTCCGCGTCACTCCAAAGAATGTGACTGTGTCCTTATTTTAAATAAATTTGCCTCTGAATTTTCAATCTAAACAACGACACTTTCGTATTAAATCTTCTGTATGCCTCTAGCGATGTGTTAATTTTGCCCGATGTTTATAATCCTCTCGTTTGCAAATACAATACCTTACAGCAGATTGAAACCTCTCGCCACGAGTTTTCAACAAACGCTGGTCACCTCGGAACACATGGTTTGAAAACACGAACAATCATCTTTTACTTTTGCTCCGACTTTGATTCACAAGCTATTGTCAGTTAATTCCGGTCTGAACACAATAACAATTTTGAACCCGATGTTACTCTTAAAAATTGCCATTAGGTTTGTAGAACCTTCTACAAGGCTCAAACTGTGAAATTTAGTTTCCATTGTATCTGAACTGCAAAATGGATCTTCTGCTAGTAAATAATTTTTTCCACATTTATAAATAATGTCATCATTTTTACCACTTGAAAATCTTTCATATATGTTTTTTCGCGTGTCGGGTTTTTTTGTGTAAATATTTATTTTTATTGGAAGTTTAACGATCACATTGAGCAACTCAATGGACTACAAGCAGTCGCCCGCCCTAATTCAGGGACACTTGTTCTAGAGAAGGGAGATAGCCAGCACATTAAGACCAACACAACATTCCTGGGCCACCTTGGTTCGAATCCGTAACCGCCTCAGACGAATGGTCGTACGCTTAGACCACTGCGCTACATGGGCAGCGTAATTAATTTTGTTTCAAATAAATAGTTCTGAGCGCTACATATATTTATTCAGTATATCCTTACATATATTTTTGCAAACAAGTGTGATCAAACAAGTTAGGAGGTTATTCAAATATATATTTTTTTGAATAAAAATGTGATTTAATTGTAACGAGAAATTTAAACCATTATCAAGGTTTAGAAAACACAGAAATTCAGAATTTTGCTTAATCTCTCGATTGCATACATATTGCTTTAGCAAAAGTCTCTTAAAAACGTGTTACCAAACTGCTGCCCCATTGTATGTGTTTCCGACTCATTAACCGGTTCATCTTTCTAAACCATCAATTACTTCAATTTCAAGAACCAATTTCGTTTCTCAGTGTTGATCCAGCGTTTGTGTTGGAGTGATTTATTCCAAATGCTCTCTGATTCGAAATATTCAGGAGTTGCAATCGTCCATGGGAAGTTTATGAAAAAATATCTTCGTAATCTCATGTTAAAAATTGTTAAACTATGTGAATCATTATTTAACTGTATTTAATATTTGAAGTATGCATAACTACCAAATTTTGACGTAGCACTGCGGACGTTTTCTTCAAAAATTATTTGATGCAAGTTTTAAGCGTGAAAACACTTTTTTAAATTTTGAATGTTGCCTAAACTCATGCAATGAAATTGACTATTGTTGCTAAGCGGATTTTCCCTGAGGCTTTTATGGAGTGCGTAAAACTATCTTTCTGGTAACATACGTATTCTCGTGTTCTAATCTGGAAGTAGATTTTCCCCCATAAAATAAACTTATAAGACTTGTAAACACGGATTCTTTAATCTTAGCCAAAGATGGACAAAATGTTGCTCTCAGGTCATTACCTTCCGTATAAAAATTCAAGCTCGAGTTATAAAACTGAAGGATTTAGGTCTAAGCCAACGTCGGCAAAATTTTGCATTTTTCAAGAGAGATATTGTTGAATACAAATTTACTTAGGAAGTCGCTAAAATTTTGGTGATTCAACCTGTTGTCTTGACATTTACTGCAATTAACGAACGTATTTTTTACAATACTGAAAGGTTTCTTCTGATCAAATTCGTATCTGAAGATACGCAAACGGGTGTTTAAAATCACGTTCACCATCATCTGTAAAAAATTTTTAAAGAAAATTCTGGCATGTTTCATATTCACATCTTTTCATTTACATTTGAGTAATCAGATTTTTTGCAATATCTGATCTTTTGGGAATGCGTGATAAATAATCCCAGTTCATTTTTTTCTTTATCTGCGATGGACACAGAGCAACGGCACAATTCGGCATCGTTCTTACAAAATAATAGCGCAGAATTGTGGTCGTAAAGTTTGCTAACAAACGAACACACAACAATATTTTTTTTATCATGAATGGAATACGGGATTACACCATACAATACAAATTTTAAAGGTGAAAATGCGTTTCTTTGGGTAAATATGACAAGGACGGTAAGTCAGATAATATCCGGAAACTTGAACATTTCGTCGTTGTAGACCGAGAATCGAACCCGCGTCTCCCAGATAGCATGATAGTATACCCGGGCGCTGTCTGGGATACACGGATACTATTCCCGCTGTAGGATGATGATTTTTTTAGTTTTCGGATATTATCTGACTTACCATCCTTGTCATATTTACACAAAAAAACAACAACCGGATTGTCATCTTGAAAATTTATATGCTTTTTATTGCCACAATAGTTATCTTGTTATAACGCTTACCTTTTTTACTATAATAGTTACCTTTATCATATCACAATGATTCTCGGTCACAAATATATGCTCAAATGCCACTAAATAAAAGCAAAACAAATAGGAACGGCATGTAAGCAAACCAGTGGAGCAAATATTTTGGATCTACAGCTACGTCAGTCGGAGTCGCACAAAAATGCTTTTGGTATTGTGCATCATTCGTAGGACTTAAAATCTAGTACTTCAGTTTCAGATGAAGTCTACATTTCCTAGAATAGAGCAGTTTAATCTTTTTTTCGTATAAAAGCCTAGTCAAAGCTTTTCGGATTAGAGCCCTTTAGAGGAACAACAGTACAAACATTATGGATCTATTTAATTAAAAATCATATCTTTTCAACATTTTACTGTAAAACGAAATGTTTTTGGAATGTTTTCCAAGATGCTCCATCTGTGGTTCCAAACTTGCTTGCATATTTTTCGATTTTTTTCAGAATGTCTTCTCAAGTTATTTACTGTATATTTTCCTATTCCGTACTCGTCTGACAAGTAAGTAGCAGTTTTTCCTTCCTTCAAATATTTTACAATCGCCAACTTTTCATTTTTATCAAGAACAACTCGTTTTTTTCCGTACTTATTCTGTTCTTTTAAAAATCTGAAATTAAATGAAGCTCATAGCAGTGGTGTGATCTACGCCACTGTGGGGAATTCCCGATCATGCACCTCGTTACCCAGGTTATGTTATTTGCGTCAGAGCAGGGGTGGGGAGAGAATCAACTCAGGAAGAAACAATATCTTTGGGAAAAGTTGAACAGGTAAATACGAGAAAGAAAATGACTTATTCTTCAATGAAATAAAAACAAGTGGAGCGAGGATGGTCGGTTTACCTAGTGAGAAGTATGATAGAGGGGCGGATGAACGGGTGTTCATTATATTCCTTTTTCTTGAACATTCCAGATCTTTTTTTATCCACTGCTAAATTTATTGGAAAATCAATTTAATGGAAATATACACACGCAGGTAAGCGGGAATTATTTAAAACAATTAGAGACACAGAAGATATACCGTTTATGAATGAAATAAATTAATTAAAAGGTAAATTGATGTTAATCACTTGACAAACAGCTGTGGGTGAACTTTGTCACTTTTGAACGGAAGGCCAATATACATGAAATAAACCAAAAGAGGCAAAGTAAATACAAAAATATGAAGTACGAAACAAAAAGCTGAAAACGAGCAAACAAATTTAATAGTCGAATGACATGTAATTAACCTTTAAATAAAACCTTTACAGAGAGTAAAAGTTAAAAGGAAAGAAACGTGGATCAATATGAAGTAATTCCCAATTTGTTTTTTTTTTTTTTGCGTAGCTCCGGTTTGTTTACATAAATCCAGCTGATTATCAGCATCAAGGACCAAACTCTACTTGTAAGTTTCAAGCAGAATGTTTTCATAAAAATATAATAATTTTTATGAACTAGTAAAGGCTAATTCTTTTGTTGAATTGATTTTTCCCGTCTGTGATAAATCACATTCAGTAGGACTAAACCCACCTTTACGATTGACATCTGTTGCAATAATACAAATTATTTAAGAAGTCAACAAATTGTTTTATGGTGTATGTCAGAAAAATACACAGTTACAGGTATTTCTATTTAAGGTTGGTTGCTTTTTTAGGAAAGGCAGACTAGTTGTTTCGTGGTTAGGGAAGAGTCGAGCAGGAGAACACCTGTATGTGTGAAGGGATTTTTAGGACAGAAAACATGAGATGCTTTCTTTTGCCTCTATAAATTGTGGTTTAAAAGGAAATCCATTGGATGTCGGAGAAAAACGAATTTGTGGAAGGTAAATGGCTGGTATGTGAGATCAGAAATATTACCTGAAGCTGCGAGTCTTACATTGGTTGGCGCCTGGTAAAATCAAATTCTCAGGAAAATTTTGTAGGTTTCATAACACAAGAATTTTGATAAATTTCCTCAACGAAGTATTTCCTAATATTCTGTGTCCTGAAACTGAGATGGTTTTTTCATGGACTTTCTCAGTACATATGTTTCTTTCTTTCCCGGTTACTTTCTTACGCAGTTAATAGCTTAAAATAGGAAAAACTGTTGAAACTATTCTCGAAATATCTCTTTTTTTGAACGTAAAAGAAAACGTTTAAATTGTTTAAAAACGTGGACATGTCGTAAGTCATGTTGACAGAAGTTTCTGAATTTGGAATTTGTGATTTTTTACAGTAAATGAAACTTCCAACCTGACGCAAGGAACATACAGAAATCACGTTTCATAATCCTTGGGTACCTACCGATGTATTGTAAATTGTTACTCATTTTTTTATGGAATGTTTTCAAGGTTCTTCGATTGACACCTCTCTCACAAATTTTAGTCACGCGCTATCAAGTTATGCAAATATTTTAAACTGAAATCGAAAAAAAAGAACAGAAAATCTAAATGTTCGACATTTGTTTTCAATAGGTTTCTTATCTTGCTTTAGAGTAATTTCTCCAGAAAAAATATAAATTAATGTAATGCTAGTTGACAGTGTTCCACCACAGCAATGTATTAAACATACTAAAGGAACAGAAATATGTTCCCAGCGAAAAGATATGGCGATTAAAAAGGTACAGGTAGATCTCGGTATATCCGATTGAAACGTTCCGCGAAATGGGTGTGTCTGCCAAATTTGCGTAAAACCGGAGGCATTTTATACGAACAATATGGAGTTAGGTTCTCACTTATTCACAAATTCAAATAAAAATAATCGGGTTATATAGTATTTAGATTATAAACAAACAATATTATCTTTCTGAAACTTGATTTTAAGGTTGAAAATCAAAATATAATACGTACATACTGTTTAATATGTACGTAGTACCCTGAAAATATAGTGTATAAGTACACTACTTACGTAATGTTAATGCTGATTACAAGTGTAAATTAGCAGACCACTGTAATTTTAGAAAGTGCAGTTTCACATCTAAAATAAGGTAGTAAGCTTCTGGCTCATCATATCAGAAGATTCTGATGATGTTGCAGTTAGTTCAGTTCCTCTGCTGGATTTATGAAAAGACAAATCAGTTCCAGTTGAAGTGTTCCCGCTGGATGCTTGACGTTCGTTTGAAGTGTCAAGTAGAGGTGAAGATACTATAAATGGTACTATCAATAGTTTTTTCCAACTAAGTACATCGACAGTGCATCGATAGGTTTTCGTAACTATCGATAGTTTTACGTTTTTCAATGCTGTAAGTGTAAATCACGATGGTGTAAACTGTTGAGGTTCAACGGATGGCTTTGATGAGTGGCGTTTATTTTCACCTCATTTAAATTGAGCCGAGCCATATTAATACATGATGACAATGCGTGCGATACTAAATTTATCTGTAAACAAAAGAGTAAACGGTGAGGGTGTGCGGTTTTTGCACTCTGTTGTTCTTCACGTTAAGTAAAGCTCAAACCGAAAGTGTAGGATAAAGACCAAGTCAAAAAGCGTTGTTCTTGTTGTTTGTACTGGAAGTTTAACGGCGCGTCAAATGCTGAAACAATTTGTTGTTGAAAGCAAGTAATCAGTAATATTGGGTAAACGCATTATATTTTTTGTGCAACACTATTTTTCATTTGGTAGGGATAAGGTATACGCAGAATAACCTTTGCAGAAAAAACTACAAAACGTCGGGCAATACGTCAAATATAAATATAATTTAAAACAACTGCATCGAGCTGCTGTCGTTTTAAATGATCCCAAAAAAAAACAAGTAAGGAACAGCCCCACTCAAAACTTTATTTATTTAATTTCCCACGAATTAGTACCACGTTTTCGCCAAAAAATATAGAAAAAACTATTTTCGCATTCAAAACTGTAGAATTTTCTTATTTAACTTTGTGAACAGAAACATAAAAAAATCATATAATACAAACAGAAAACGAGAGTTAAAGAGCTACGAATTAGCTCGTTCTTCAGGCAAGACATTTTTTCGTGACTTTTGCTCATTTACTTCGGGAGCATATCGTCAAAACGTGGAAGTGGTACTATTAACAGCCTATCGTGTTGCTCACGGTGGTTGTTAAACCCCAAACCACAAAAAAAAAAAAAACAAAAAAACTTTAGTTTCAAAGTGCTTAGCTTTTTGAAATAGTGAAAACGTAAGGTGATTTCTTGTTAAAATAAGTTTTCATCACAGAAAACACATTTTCTCCCGAGAAACTTTGCCAACCGGCACTCTATCGATGGTACTATCGATTGTTATTTTTACTATCGAAAACTATCGATGGTCAAAACCATCGATAGTTCTTCACCTCTAGTGTCAAGCTGTTTTGTATTAAAAGGTTTAATTGCCGACTGTGAAGTTTTCTTCACTATCTGTCTGTACAACACTTTGTGACATTTCAGAACATGTTCTACTTCTCTCTTCACTTCAGCACTTCTTTCAATCTCAGGATCATAGTCTTCAAAAATTGCCATTGCAGCGTCGATCATTCGGAAGGCCTTTGCCATTTATTTGTAAGCTTTCTTGCATGCTGAATTTCCTGGACTTATGTTGCTTCGTTGTTATGGTCCTCCGTGATAGCCGCCAAATCCTCGTTTATCAAATCCTCTGAGTGAGATTTCAGAACCTCACACACATGCAGTTTATCAATATCAATTAAACCACTCTGTCGTGCTGTGATCATATCCACGTACTGAGAGAAATAATTGAAAGAGCGAGGGAATATGAACTTCCATTGTGCATGGCTTTTATCGATTATGAAAAAGCCTTTGATTCGGTGAAACCATCAGCAGTTGCAATGGCTCTGAAATCCTACGGTATTGACGATGCATACATTAATATTATTAATAACATCTATGAAAATGCAAGTGCAAAGATTCGGCTGTTTGAAAATACAACACACATAAAAATTGGAAAAGGAGTGAGACAAAGTGACACCATATCTCCGAAGCTCTTTAATGATACATTGGAAAATGTCTTTCAATCACTGAACTGGGAAAACAAAGGGATAAAGATTAATGGAGATTATCTAACCCACCTTCATTTTGCTGATGACATAGTCATTTTTGCAACTACCCCATCAGAGCTACAGAGTATGATCCAGGAACTTGCTGACAAGAGTAAAGAAGTGGGATTAAAAATGAACTTTCAGAAGACAAAAGTGATGTACAATGCTTTTACAAGAAATGAAGATTTATCGATTGATGGAGAAAAGCTGGAGGTAACAGACACGTACGTTTATCTTGGACAGCAGATATCAAGTGAGGGTCACATTGATGAAGAAATTAATCGGCGTACAAAACTTGCCTGGACAGCTTTTGGAAGAAACAGCATAATTTTCAAGAGCAATATGCCATTATGTCTTAAAAGAAAAGTGTTTGATCAATGCATCCTTCCAGTGCTTACGTATGGTGCAGAGACGTGGACCTTAACTAAAAGAGACATACAAAGGCTGCAGACAACTCAAAGTAGCATGGAGAGGTGCATGCTTGGTGTAACCAGGAGAGATAAGAAGAGGAACACGTGGATCCGAAAAATGACAAGAGTGGAAGACATCATGATCAGAGTTAAATCCCTGAAATGGCAATGGGCTGGACATACTGCCAGAAGGACAGACCATCGATGGACAGCCGAAATTTTAGATTGGATTCCAAGGGACAGGAAAAGACCCAGAAGAAGACCACATGGAAGATGGGTGGATGAAATTCGAAAGTATGCGGGAGTGACATGGAGGAGACTGGCACAAGACAGACCGTTGTGGAGGAAACGTGGGGAGACCTTCGTCCAGCAGTGGATTGATAATGGTTGACAATGATGATGATGATGATGATATATATATATATATATCATCATCATTTTCTTCAACCACTATCAATCCACTGCTGGATGAAGGTCTCCCTTAATTTTCTTCCACAATTGTCTGCCTTGGGCTTGTTTCCTCGACGTCACTCAAGCATACTTTCGAATTTCATCCTTCCATCTCCCATGGGGTCTTCTTATGGGTCTTTTCCTGTACCTCGAAATCCAGTCCAAAATTTCAGTTGCCGATCGGTGGTCCGTTGTTTTGGCAACATGCCCATTCCATTGCCATTCCAGTGATTTCACTCTGGTCATGATGCCGTCCATTCCTGTCATTTTCCTTATCCACAAGTTCCTCTTCTTATCTTTTCTGGTTACCCAAGCATGCATCTCTTCATGCTATTTGAGTTGTTTGCAGTCTTTGTATGTCTGTTTTAGTTACGGTCCATATCTCGGCTCCATACGCAAGCACTGGCAGTGTGCATATACACATATATAAATATGTATATATATTTAGTACCATTTACCCAGCTTTGCCTACGTTTCACATATCTATTGCTATTTAGGATGTTCATTATTATTTTAAATGTGATGTATTGTTTCGTTATTTTTTAGGAAGAACTGTTCTTCACCTTGGTTTTTTATTATTCATTTCTTTGGGTACTCTTTTGCTAGAATGTATTGCACATTGTTTCTATGGTGCCCATACCTCATTTTTATTCAGTGCTTTTGTACTAGGCTACATAATACAGAGCAAATATTTAAGCATTTTTTCCATTAACCAGAGTATTTTTCAGTAAATACTTTATTTCATTTACTCTTAGTTGCTGGGCAAATGTTATCACTGTAATTTTTTATATGTTGAATTCGCAATACTAATGTCAAAGATTAGTGATGTTATGTAAACATAACAAGTGTAATGCTATTGTTTTACTGCATGTCAACGGAATGTCAATTGGTATTAACGTTTAGATTCACTCCTGTGAAGAATACTCCTCTTACTTGACTTTTCAGTTAGCACCAGCAATTGGTGTTATGTAAGGATAACAAGTCAAGTGTCATTGTTTCACTGTAATGTCAACTGATACAGTTTATTATTCACTCGAGTGAAGAACTGATTCAGATTCACACCTGTGAAGAAGACTGCCAATTGAATTATTATCTTTCGAATATAACCTGCTGTTTGTTAAGAGCCCAACGATCTCTTGTTATCAAGTTAAGGGATGGTATGTTAACATAACAAGTGTAATATTACTGTTTTACTGCATGTCAACTTGTATCAACTTTTAGATTCACACGTGTGAAGAATGCCCCTTTTACTTGATTTTTCAGTTAAAACCAGGTGTTGTTTAAAAATACAAAATCTACTCAAGTAATCACTTTCATTTTTTACTGTGTTGTTTGCTTTCTAACTGGTTTTTCGCTTAATATCCTTTAAGTAAGGAATGCTTTAAAATTTTGTAAAAAATAACTTAGATTTTATTTTGAGCACGAGTGTATGACTGGTATCCTTTTTGAAAAATTTCCTACTGAATACGACACTGAGAAGGGTTTTTTTTTATTCTAAAATTTTGTTACAATGGAGTCCCTACATAAGTAAGATACTTCCTTTTTTTTGCTCTAAAACACTGGGGACAGTACCTGCCCAGTAAAATAAACAAATAACATAGCTGCGGACAGTGTCTACACAGCTACGTTGAAGAGTAATAAAAGAACGCAAGAAGTTGTAGGATGGTTATTACCACTTTGGTATGCCCAATTTTGATAGCGTGCATACTAATTGCGGACAGTGTCTGCACAATTAGCAGTTGAAAATAAATTAGACTAGTTTTTAAGAAAGTTTGAAGAAAGTACAACGAAACCACTTGCGAAGGTACCAAGTGATATAGCAAATAAAATTAAAATATATGTTTACAAGTCCAGGGTCCACGAATTCACACACCTTTTTGCGGAGCTCTAAGGCAGTGCGAAGACCAGCTAACCAGGGGGTGTCACCAACACAGAGGACGAAATAAAGAGGCGATGCCTCAAGTACCAAGGATAGCAGAAATAATTTCCACTAGCAACGATGACTTTACATGGAGGTAATGTAGTATTACGTGGTACATGCAAGTAATCTGTCAAACACCCGCAGAAGAAACGATCTGGATTTCGCAGCTGAGCACTAACATCATGTCAAGTTATCATACTTCGTAATGGTTCTAAGAAGCCAAACAATATATTATACTTAAAGAAAAAAACTTTTAAAATTAAATACTGTCAGCTGCAGTGAATATGCAAACGAGATACAAAGAATATCAGCGAACATAATTTTTAACTTCAAACATATAAAAAATAATCAAGAAGTTAAAAGCTCCCTTTTGGTGAGCGAAAGCATGGCAATAGTAATTGTTTTATCTCAATAAACTGAACGGATGTTATGCCAAATGTTGTCAAACATATAGGTCTGGTTTACCATAAGGGATACAACACTCATAATTTTAATGTAAAAGAATGACCTCCAACGCGTGGGATCAAAAACCAGCTATAAACGGGTAGAGATTTTCTTATTACGGTAATTATTAATTTGTCTATTTCAACAAAATCGAGTTTCAGGAAATTTGACAAATAGTAAGACGACAAGAATTTAAAATAAATTGTTTGCGGATTTTTTTAAAGTTCCGCCTATTATGAAGCAGCACAATCATATTTAGTTAAAATAGAGATTTAAGCTAGGAAGATCAGAATTTGATATTTCATTAGAGTTCATATTTCAGATTTGCCTTTCGAAATTCTCACTGAATATTTAACGCATTGCGCAATCAGGCCACGAAAGAGGTACTTCTTTTTGTTTTGCTCAACTACTTGGCTCAAATTACCATAAGAAGCTGAAATCTCAGCCAAATCTTATGTAAATGTAGTGCTGTCTGACGGAGCGAGCAAATATGGTTCATGATCTTTGTGCTTGGCGATATGAGCTTGAAGAAAAAGGAATGTTTGGCAATATTCCTTGTCGCGGTATCGGGCACAGTGACCACAGCTGCTGAAACAAATCCAATAACGACACCCGTGAAAAATTTGAAATTAATAATCTTTTCTGCGCTAAATTTCTGCACGAACTCGAAATTTCTACATATGATTGCCTGTTATGAGTTCAGCATAGTTCAGGATCAACGATATATTCCTAGTGCGCTACGAACTGTTCAATAATTGGCATGCAACGCTTCTTTAAAATGAGATACATCACTGCGATTTATATTGCATCTGCTTGCGCAACAGTACACATCCGCTTTCGGAAATATTAATCCTGTGTGCCTGGTGGAAATACAAGGGTGTTCAACTTTAAGCTCGAACCGGATTGCGGCGATACAATATCGGAAAACATTTTCATTAGCTTGATTGGATTTAAAACAAACTGAGTCAATGATTTTCGGCATTATTCAAACAAAAATTGGCATTCCTTCCCTCCGTGGCTCGTGTAGTGCTTTTCGAAAATGACTAACTCATTAGCTTGATTGGATTTAAAACAAACTGAGTCAATGATTCTCGGCATTATTCAAACAAAAATTGGCATTCCTTCCCTCTGTGGCCCGTGTAGTGCTTTCCAAAAATGACTAACCTATTAGCTTGATTGGATTTAAAACCAACTGAGTCAATGATTCTCGTCATTATTCAAACAAAAATTGGCATTCCTTCCCTCTGTGGCTCGTGTAGTGCTTTCCGAAAATGACTAACTCATTAGCTTGATTGGATTTAAAACCAACTGAGTCAATGATTCTCGTCATTATTCAAACAAAAATTGGCATTCCTTCCCTCAGTGGCTCGTGTAGTGCTATCCGAAAATGACTAACCCACTAGCTTGATTGGATTTAAAACAAACTGAGTCAATGATTCTCGGCATTATTCAAACAAAAATTGGCATTCCTTCCCTCTGTGGCTCGTGTAGTGCTTTCCGAAAATGACTAACTCATTAGCTTGATTGGATTTAAAACAAACTGAGTCAATGATTCTCGTCATTATTCAAAAAAATTGGCATTCCTTCCCTCTGTGGCTCGTGTAGTGCTTTCCGAAAATGACTAACTCATTAGCTTGATTGGATTTAAAACAAACTGAGTCAATGATTCTCGTCATTATTCAAACAAAAATTGGCATTCCTTCCCTCTGTGGCTCGTGTAGTGCTTTCCGAAAATGACTAACTCATTAGCTTGATTGGATTTAAAACAAACTGAGTCAATGATTCTCGTCATTATTCAAACAAAAATTGGCATTCCTTCCCTCTGTGGCTCGTGTAGTGCTTTCCGAAAATGACTAACTCATTAGCTTGATTGGATTTAAAACAAACTGAGTCAATGATTCTCGTCATTATTCAAACAAAAATTGGCATTCCTTCCCTCTGTGGCTCGTGTAGTGCTTTCCGAAAATGACTAACTCATTAGCTTGATTGGATTTAAAACCAACTGAGTCAATGATTCTCGTCATTATTCAAACAAAAATTGGCATTCCTTCCCTCAGTGGCTCGTGTAGTGCTATCCGAAAATGACTAACTCACTAGCTTGATTGGATTTAAAACCAACTGAGTCAATGATTCTCGTCATTATTCAAACAAAAATTGGCATTCCTTCCCTCTGTGGCTCGTGTAGTGCTTTCCGAAAATGACTAACTCATTAGCTTGATTGGATTTAAAACAAACTGAGTCAATGATTCTCGTCATTATTCAAACAAAAATTAGCATTCCTTCCCTCTGTGGCTCGTGTAGTGCTTTCCGAAAATGACTAACTCATAAGCTTGATTGGATTTAAAACAAACTGAGTCAATGATTCACGGCATTATTCAAACAAAAATTGGCATTCCTTCCCTCTGTGGCTCGTGTAGTGCTTTCCGAAAATGATTAACTCATTAGCTTGATTGGATTTAAAACAAACTGAGTCAATGATTCTCGTCATTATTCAAACAAAAATTGGCATTCCTTCCCTCTGTGGCTCGTGTAGGGCTATCCGAAAATGACTAACTCATTAGCTTGATTGGATTTAAAACAAACTGAGTTAATGATTCTCGGTATTATTCAAACAAAAATTGGCATTCCTTCCCTCTGTGGCTCGTGTAGTGCTTTCCGAAAATGACTAACTCATTAGCTTGATTGGATTTAAAACAAACTGAGTTAATGATTCTCGGCATTATTCAAACAAAATTGGCATTCCTTCCCTCTGTGGCTCGTGTAGTGCTTTCCGAAAATGACTAACTCATTAGCTTGATTGGATTTAAAACAAACTGAGTCAATGATTCTCGTCATTATTCAAACAAAAATTGGCATTCCTTCCCTCTGTGGCTCGTGTAGGGCTATCCGAAAATGACTAACTCATTAGCTTGATTGGATTTAAAACAAACTGAGTCAATGATTCTCGTCATTATTCAAACAAAAATTGGCATTCCTTCCCTCTGTGGCTCGTGTAGTGCTTTCCGAAAATGACTAACTCATTAGCTTGATTGGATTTAAAACAAACTGAGTCAATGATTCACGTCATTATTCAAACAAAAATTGGCATTCCTTCCCTCTGTGGCTCGTGTAGTGCTTTCCGAAAATGATTAACTCATTAGCTTGATTGGATTTAAAACAAACTGAGTCAATGATTCTCGTCATTATTCAAACAAAAATTGGCATTCCTTCCCTCTGTGGCTCGTGTAGGGCTATCCGAAAATGACTAACTCATTAGCTTGATTGGATTTAAAACAAACTGAGTCAATGATTCTCGGCATTATTCAAACAAAAATTGGCATTCCTTCCCTATGTGGCTCGTGTAGTGCTTTCCGAAAATGACTAACTCATTAGCTTGATTGGATTTAAAACAAACTGAGTTACTGATTCTCGGCATTATTCAAACAAAAATTGGCATTCCTTCCTTCTGTGGCTCATGTAGTGCTATCCGAAAATGACTAACTCATTAGCTTGATTGGATTTAAAACAAACTGAGTCAATGATTCTCGTCATTATTCAAACAAAAATTGGCATTCCTTCCCTCTGTGGCTCGTGTAGTGCTTTCCGAAAATGACTAACTCATTAGCTTGATTGGATTTAAAACACAATGAATCAATGATTCTCGACGTTATTCAAACAAAAATTGGCATTCCTTCCCTGGCCCGTGTAGTGCTTTCCGAAAATGACTAACTCCCGCTGCAACTTTCTTACATCCAAAACGATGCCCACTTCTGATTGTTAACTAGTTGGGCAATCATAAGTTTTCTACCTGCTGGATGTTGTGTATATTTGAAATGGTTCAAACGCTGACGTAAAAAGTTATTAGTGGCTAAGTTGGAGAAATGGAACCGTGCGGGGTGGTAAACGCCTTGCAGAATAGTGTGTACGAACTCTTGAATACCGTGAAGCAAGCTATTATATAAAACCGTTGTTTGTTTTTCTCTTCCAATTCAGTATATTTCTAATTTAAAAACGTACTTTTCACTGATTAATCACTGCCTTCATGGAGATATAGTTTAAAAAAGCATAATGACCGCATTTTTTTGAAGAAATGGGTTAGAGCGTACAAAACACTTTAAACTGGTTTTTCCAATTGTTGAAATTTTAAGTGGGGCATTCGCACCCAGGCAGTTGGTCAACGTGAATTAGGGAAATGGTCGCAAAAGGCAATTTTGGAATTTTTTATTTCTAACTCTGTTCTATGAACGAACCAGAAAACTGCCTGACTTAATAGAATCAGCGAGAACAGATCTTAAACACAAGTCATTGAATACAGCTATTTCTTTTACTTTCTGTTTCTTTCGTCCAATGTTTTCACTAAAAGAGCTGCTGTGTGTTTTTAATATGTTTAAGTTAGCAGGAACAAATCAGTTCCTTTGGAAAAATTGTGGAAACTTTCGAACAGTACATAATTATGTTAAATTATTATTTTTTATAAAATATATTCCTATATTACACTGACCACTGCCGAGAAATAAAACAAAATTGTTCTTAAACCCACATATGAAACCATATTAACGATTTCGATTAACATCAAAGAAGCAGCCGCAATAGATCAAGAAATTTCTTAAACGTAGTTTGATCAAATATTCCCGTTATGCAAATGTTTTCCCCCCGGAGACGGTGTCCGTTGAAGTCAATGCCTTGCTAAGTCAGAGAAAAGCATAATTTGCACGCATTTAAAAACAGAATGAAGACAGATAGCCAGCTGATTCGAAATGTTTGGAAATATACCCTGCTAATTACTCTAATGTGATATTAATGCATAAATCCAATTTCAGGTGATACTGATGAACTGTGATAAATGAGCTTCTGCTTCGATGGGCATTACAATAAAATAATTTTAAATTGGAAAGAAATTTTTTGATCTATAAACTTCATTTTCTCTACGGATCTAGTCTGTAGATAAAACTTTACAGAACTGAAATTTTCCCTACTCAAAACATTGCGAATAGGTTTACGGATGTGATAAAAGCGAAACTGAATTCATTCTTTCAAGCACCTCACTCTTTGTGAAAGACTGAGTGTCATCCCATGTGAAACGGTCACATTTGGAGCATGCGTGCGGTTGAAAACCCTCGTATTCGGCTAAAGTTCGAATGCCCTTCTACCATTGTATGACTCATTTTCGATCAGTCAGAGTCTTCACTTCTTTGGTTTGTGTGAACTAAAAGAAGTAAGTTATCTTTCTTCGTGATGTTCGGAGCATTGTATTTACTATTCCTACGTAATTACAGTGCCGGGTTTGAGCAAAACTGTGAATTCTGCGAATTTCTGTTTTAGATTTGCATTTACTACAAATGCTCAAAGTAAAGTTATTTATCCGGTGAAAATGAATATATATGAGTGCTTTTTTTGTTGCAAACTTGTTGATCAAGATAAGATATGGGACACTTATTTATGTCACAGGAAATGATTGCGATATTTAAGAAGTTGGTTAAACGACCTGCATAATTCAATGCCGTTTGCTATCCCAATGGTTTGGAGTGATCCAAAGGATCATGTTTCTAACGTAATTATAAATACACCACAATTATAAGTACAATACTCAAGGGACGCAAATAGAGTATTAAATCCGTTTATTTTGCCAACCTTTCGCACTCCACTGGGCGGCTTGCTCAAGGCAATGGTAGACATAAAAATGCGGGGAAGGCAGGTGTGTCCGCTATACCGTTAGGGTATCCTGGCAAATCGGAAAAGGTATATATCGGAAGGACAAAGCGATCCTAGGACTCTAGGTGTAAAGAGCACGTGCGAAGTGGCAACCAGGACATGCAGAATACAACAATCGCCAGAGAAATCAAGCGTTCTTCGGCCGCTCCTCAACGGAATAATATTAGAAGAATTGCCCCATGCACGAATTTTAAAAAGACTGCCATCAGGGGAACAGTTGAATTCCTACCCAGCAAACTAGCGTGCAATGATATAGTTTCTACTGAACTACCAAGAGCTGGGTATGCGTTATTAAAAGATAGAAATACATCGCGACACACCGTATAAATGCGTGGTGAAAATTCGTGTAATACGCTCGTAAAGTCACCCGCGTTATTTTAAAAAATCGTCTTCGTTCCTTACGTCTTCCAATTCCCTGCCTTTTTATGTCAACCATTGCCTTTAGAAAGCCTCCCTGTGCAGTGCGAAAGTTTGGCGAATCTTTGTCTTATTAAGCCGCAAAAAAAACGGATTTAATACGCTATTTGTGTCTCTTGGGGATCATGTTTCTGACTGCTTCATTTATTTACGTAAGGTATCTGTATTTTCCTCGAAAAATAAACCCACCGTAGTTTATCCGAATTTGCCCACATCTATGACACTGATTAAAGACGTTGATTCTGTACCAATTCCTAATTTACCACAAAAATGGATCGTGAATGACAAAACATCAAACTCCTCTTATGAAGCTTGGACCACCCTGTTCTACTGTTCGCGAATACCTGCCTGGGCCGAAAGATCATCATTTATTTTTACAGTACGAACTGAACGACCTAGTGAGAGACCTGAACCTCACGAAAAAACAAGCTGAACCGTGAGGTGCTCGGTTTACAAGGATGGGGCATTTTCTTCATCCTGGTACTAAAGTCAGAAATTATAGAAAACGTCTTGAGCATCTGTCGTCTCTTTTCTCCGAGATTGCCGATCTTGTTTATTTCAGTGCTGTTGAAGGACCGTTTACCGGGTTATTAGGTACCATAGTTTTGAAGACTAGCAACTCTTCATTGATTATTTCAAACTACAGTAAGTAGGTCACATTTTTAAAGAAATTAATCAACGTATAAAACTTGGACACAATACAATTTTTAAGAGCTATATGCCATTGTGTCTTAAAAGAATTGTGTTCAATCAAAGCATTCTTCTACTTCTTACGCACAGAGTAGAGACATGGACCTTTACTAAAAAAGCCATACAAAGACTGGAAGCAACTCTGAGAAGCATGGACAGATGTATGCTTGGTGTAAGAAGAAAAGATAAGATGAAGAACTCGGGTATATGGAAAGAAAATGATAAGAGAGGAAGACATCATAATTAGAGTAAACTCATTATATCGCAATGGGCTGCACATACTGCCAGTAGGATATACAACCAATGGACAACCATAATTTTAAATTAGATACGAAGGTGCAGAAAAAAGACCCTGAAGAAAGCCACATGGGTGACGGATAAATGAAATTCGGAAATATGCTATAAATTACATGGAAAAGAGCAATTCAAGACAGACAGTTATGGAGGAAGCTTGAAGAGAACTTGATTAACCAAGGGACTGATATGATCTGATAATATTATATATGTATATAATCATCGTCATTATCAGTGTCAAACATTATCAAACCATGGCTGCATGAAGGTCTCCCCAAATTTCTTCCTCAATTGTCTGTCTTAAGTCTGTCTCCTCCATGCCACTCCAGCAGCATACTTTCGATTATACATAAATTTAAAAACGGTTCAAAATGCCAAACCTAAAGGAAAATAAAGATAAAAGTAAAAAGAATACATCATATTCAAAAGGCTCTTGAAGAGCCAACAAATTGGGGTATGTGTTCGGATTTTGTGCTTTTTCATTTGTCTTTCGAAATTATTAATTATTGTCTCTCTCTCTCTCTCTCTCTCTCTCTCACTCTCACACACACACACACACACATGTGTCATTCCATCCAAAATACGCACAATATTTCCTGCTTCAATTGTTTCAATTGTTGTCAGTCAGATCTAGGACCACATCTCAAATCATATAATTTTACGAACATTGATAGGTGCCAATAAAAATGTTTTCAATTTATGATTTTTTTTAAATATCCGAGATTCTGATATCCATAGGACAACACTCCACACGAAAGGCTAGTTTTTTAATTTTTAATGATGTCTCGATGTATCAAATTAATTTTTTGCAATGAAAGTTGCGGCGGCCCGTGCTATTATTAATATCACGCTGTTATCACCTTATCATGTTTCGTATAAAAAGCGGCTTAAATACCTGAAATCATCTGCTCGTTGTTTTTCTTCCTTCTTTAAAGGCATCCATGCTTTGTTTTCCAGCATTTGCCGATTTCTGTTACTGCAGTTTCTCATTAACAGATCTTCAACTTCAAATTTATTCTTTAATTTTGTTGATATTCTTCAGTGACTTATTGTTTATATTTTTTGTGTTCTCCATCTAGATCTGAGTTACCAACAAAATTTTTGTTGATATTCTTCAGCGACTTATTGTTTATATTTTTTTTGTGTTCTCCATCTAGATCTGAGTTACTAACAAAATTTACCGTGCTGCAGTACTTATCATCGCCCTTTATTTCGGTTTTTTTCACCTTTCAGAGACTTCCATCGGTATATTTTCGATGCATACATATGAAGCAGCAGGTACATATTAAATGTAAGACGACCGGAGAGCAACCGGGCAGGTACCATCTTGTCCTTTATGCGCAACTATGACGTTGATACGGTTGAATGTAAATGAATGTATGGGCAATAATGACGTTAAACAGCTGACTGTAAAGGAATCCGACGTACACGAAGCACAGGTACCCGCATTTTTACATTTGTGTTTGAAGCGAATCTGAATGAAGCATGATAGTGGGCTATGGATGGGAACATAAAGAATTTTAGGAACAGAAAATATTCACCGCAACGCAAAACAGCTGCATCGAGGGTGCATAATAAGCGGTGCACAAAGAGCCAAACTAGCAGCCAACGGTCTTACTGTGGGTGTAAATAACTGGTTAATATTCAAGGCGAAGCGGCTGGAGATTATTTTAAACCGTAATACACGAAATCCATAACACACTAATTGTATACAGTGGAGATTTTCAGTAATCACAGCACGCCTCAAACACACGTGAATAAAGTTTAACAGCTGACTTCGTACCAGCCGTTTATACTAAAAAATGACGAGTTCTGAAGTGGCTACGGGTACACCCCAACACTTATAAAGATTGGCAAAAGGTGACCAACCATATATGTATTAGGTATTTAAGTACTCTATGCTGATGGATTGGCCAAAACATAAGGAACAAGTAAGAATGTGTAGCCTTTCGCTACATATCTTTAACTGTAAAGGCTGGTGGAAGCCTTAAATGATCAGAGGTGTGTTTTCAAATGAAGAAAATTCCTTAAATTTGCAAGCCTGACTAAAGAAATCGTGGAATTCCCGATTCTTTTGAAGTAGAAATTCGCACTTTTAGTTATCTTTTCAACCGGGCTACAGAATATGAAGTTACATCCAGCGTTTTCTTTATATTTTCTTCAAAGGGGAAGGATGCAGGTACAACCCGGTTCCAACGAAACTCCAACAGAGAAACTTTTCGTAAAACCGCCGGTTAAATCAACATGTTGGACTCAAGCATTTCATCAATTTGTTCCTGCTAACCACTATTACAAGCCATTACAAATACTTTCAGACTGCTTCAATAAAATGGATGGAAGAACTGTAAAGTGTAATATTAGATTTTTTTGGGAGACCATGAATTGATACAGATTGAACTTTTTCAAAAATATACAAATCTCCCTTTGCTCTCTTAAAGAATATGTTTTCCGTTTCCACGTTAGACATATTTGCGCTTAAGTTCGCCCTGAACAACTTAACGCTCAAGCGACAAAGGAAATGTTTTACTCTTGACAGATACGTGTCTCTAACAAATTTGTCACACTTGAAATATATAACTTCACATGAAGAAACAGAGCAACAGTAAAGATAATTTTGAATAGAAATCTAATTTCCTGTTTGTTCGATCAATAAATGATTTCTCCGTTGAGAAGCAAAAAAAAAATTGTGCCAAAACCTCGTGTCTCATGCTTATTTATTGTATTTTGTAAAGAAATATATTAAGCACGTCACTCGGCCTTACAGTTTGATTGTCAGCCCAAAAGGGAACTATATATATTTCTCACAAAATCCAAGAGTGGAAAATGAAGAATTATGCAACCTACTCTATATTTAGGCTTCTGCATACGTTACTTGAAATCAAAAGAGTTGTAATAAAATATTACAGAAATTTCTGATACATATTCGGTGCTCTCATTTTAAAATATTACAATAGATGTTCTGCTTACACACTTGTTCTGTGAAATGCATTGACTTATATTTTCAAATGAAGGTTCTTTTGATATAAGAAAAATTGATACGTTGTCGTTCAATTTGACTTTTGAATAAGGTACAGTACCCGCCTCTTTTCTATTATTTAAGTATTTGCTAAATTTCAGTAAGCAGCGCCGTAAATCTATAGATATTATTAAAGCCCAGATCTCTTTTATCACAAAGGATTCCTAACATTTCTGAATTCATACCATCAGAGCTTCCTTCAATCCATACCACATGCATTCAAGATAATTTTGAAGACCAAAATTAGACCAACACGTTATTATGTGGGTTTGCCTAATAGTTCAATATATTAGTGTACGTTTCGATAACATTTTATCCACATACCAATTAATATTAGAAAGAAGGATTTTTCAGTAGATGGAAAATAATATCGGGAAGTGTAGTGTACGGCCAAATGTAAGTAAATTACGCAGCTCAGCTTTAAAAAAATAAAATTCCGTTTCACATCAATCCTGCAGAACAGATCTTTATAAAACTCCTTTAGTTTCAGTATTTTTTTATAAAATTAAAAGCCGAATTACAGGCATAGAATATTTTGATTTCAGTTTTTGAAAGTACATATGTATTTCTTTTCCAATGTTAAAAAGAACGCCAATGAAATTAAGAAGAAAGGAAAGAAAAACAAAAAATTCAGTGGATTTGTTCCATGGAAACCATCTATTTGTACATGTTGCACACGAGCAGAAACGTCATCAAAATAACAAATATGCATCTGCCACATGAAGTGCGAAATCCGTTGTATTTTTTGACGTATGTATAGCTGTCTTCAATTGTTAAGACTTTTATGCCCTTTTGGATTTTTGGAAGTTCGACTCACGTGCCTTCCAATTTGCACAATTTCAAGTTAACTCAAATGAAGAATTGATTTTCCAAAGTCAACATTTGCTATCAGTTCTCTGCGTATATGTTAGGGTCAAACAGCTTTGAAGAATCCACCTATATTTTAGGGACGAACTGCTTTACGAAAATCCCACCCGTTGATGTGGGCGAAATCTAATATCCAGTTAGTTCTACGCCAGTAAAATTTAACGGAATTCGTATTACATACATTTAGTGCAACCCTTGTTCATTCCTTATGCAATTACCGTATCGCGCGTCTCCAGCAGCTGATTTTGCAATAATAATTAAATTTCAACTGGAAGGAAAAAGAGGTCTCTGATAATTTGCATGTTCAGTAATGTTCGAGTTTAGCAGATATTCTATAAGCATCGTTCTCAGTTTATCCAAATTTTAAAAAAACTTATCCATATTTTGAAATGTGCACATGTCTAATTTCCAGAATTGTGTGTACTGGTCTCAAATTCTTGTTTCATAAAAATACAGAAAGAACTGATGTACTACAAAGTTAAATTAGTAAACCCTTTATGATACATTGAGAAACATATTGAGTGTGTAATATGGTAAAGCAATAACGTTTTGTGGTCAAAAAAATCAAGAAGGAATTCTTTTTTTATATAACTGCATTCAGTTTAATATTTGAAAGGAAAGTTACAAAAGATGATAAACTAAAGTTTGCTTTCATAGCAGAAAGAGAAAGTTTTGTCTTCTACTTAGCCTTCTGTTAGGCTCACTTTCAATAAAGCACCCGCTTACCGCTAGTTCCATTGGAAATAAGTAACATTCTGGTTGCTTGAAATTTCCTAGTAAAATATATCGAAGAAATGAATGTTATTTTGAAGTTTTACTTTAAGCTTTCACATATTTTCGTACAAAAATTCGGAAAGACAAGCGATATTTAATGGTAACGCTTTATGATTTTCTACTCTTTTTTCCATACGCTAGTTTTTAAATCAGGATTGTTCTAAATGTTAAGGCCTATTTGCAAATAACTCCTCTGTCTGTATTGGAGATAGTGTAATATCATTTGGTATATAAATACATTGGTATGTAGTGACATAATGGTTCTTGTTCAAAATAGCAGTCTTCGTAAATCATACATTTAGTCTTTCGTTCAATCCCTCATGTGTATTATTGGGATTGCTGCTTAATACATTACCTAACAACCTGTTTGACGTCATCAGGCACCGTTGTCCAAATCCTCAAAACATGGACCAATAGTTGCTTTTGCTTTCATGGGGCGAAGCAGATGAAATGTAGCTATGGTGGTTTTACTATCCAGCCCATTTTAAAGATAGCCCAGGGATTTAAAAAAGAATGAGCAACTTTTGATTTCGTTATGCAAGCAACAGTAAATTGCCTAAGCAATTTTGACAGAATGAGACAGCGTTACATTGTTTTCTCATTAGTGCATCCAAAGATGAACGTTAATCCCAAATAAGGTAGGTATGTTTGTTTACTTCTTAGTTCGTGTGAAAAACAGGTTTCACCTTTTCCTGACTCACAAACATATTCACTGTTTAAGAAATGATAAATATTTTAGATGTACTTTTTTTTGTTTTGCTAATTCATGGCGTAATAGAATATAATCCTTAAATATTTCATCAATATTCAACATCGTGGTTTCAAACGAAGGCCTCAGGATCCAAAAGACCAGCTGTTAACCTAATGAATATCATACCAAAGCACTGGCTTTAGATTCTAAGTTGTGAAGATTTCACTCTATCTAGAATCGCATAGCTTTTTTAGGAAAAGTCTGGAAAGTTAGACGTTTGTTTTCACTAATAGACTTCCGATTTTTTGCAATGCAATAAAATATGTTATAATTTGGAACTTGAAGTTTTTTCAAACTACGGCCTTAGCAATCAATTTCTGCCTCTACTCCAATTCATCATTTTAAGCTTCGCCTCCAATTCGGCAACAAAAAATTGTCTAAACAAAATCCTCATGCTCCTTTGAAGCGTCGAATTTTACAATAGTATTTAACATTTTGAAAATTCTGATTACATATTTCTACATTTATACGTTTTTAAAGGCACCTCCGTAGAAAAACGCATAACCAAGGTTTTTCACTTTATATTTTTGCTTCCTTATATTTTTTATTATAAATACATATTTACCATACTCCAAATAAAGCACTGTTATATTAAATTCAAGCCATAGGAAATCTGGTACATAGCGTTGCTGTTCGGTTATGTTTTTTCAAACGTGTTTCTACACGCCTTTGCAGAGAGAGCTAGTGGGTCTTCGGCTTAAAAGCAAAACCATTAGATTTTTCGCAGAACCGAATGCCTTACTTAAATTATATGTAATGCAACTGGAGGAAATTCACTAGTTGAAAGCTTTTTTGATGCATTCGCTTCTCTATTCCAAAAAAAAAAATAGTTTCATTGAGATCACCCGTTTAATAAGTTTCGATGAAATATTATCGGATATTCAGTCATGGTCTGCACTAAATTAAAATGTATATCAAGTTTAAATTCATGTTCGAAAAATTATCCGAATAAGAAAACTGTGCACGAAAACGGATAGACTTTGAGTATTAAAAAAAAGAAAATAATAATGTGGATGTAAGTGCAGTGTCTTCAATATAATCACCTGCAAGTACAAAGTTATTTCAGATCATAGAAAACAATATTATTTCTCCGTAGGTCGTAAAAACTAGAGTTAGTGTCTAAAGAAAAAATTGTAGTACTTGAACAAAATATTCGGAGTTTGTACAAAAGTTGTTGGGAAATTTTACAGAACAGATATTACACCATGTTTAGTAAAACATCCAAACTAGAACAGAAATCTCCATCTACGGAGCACATAGAAAAATTAGCGTTTTGTAACGTCAACAATTTTTCGTTTATCATCTAGTATGAACACCCTGAATTATTGAATTACTTATATCAACGTTATTCCACTGACAACGATTTGCAGTATATTACTAAAAATAAAAATATATATTAAGACATTTTTATAGGGGTTAAATCCGATTAACTTTGGAAGCGTGATTTACCTGAAAACGAAGTTAGAACTCGATAAGTGATGCCTTGGTAAAATTTGATTTGTTGGTACAGTGGGCTGGTAAATGTGTTTTATGTGATTCCTCTAATTTTGGTGAACCCAAGTTGCATCTTCTTAGCCAGTGGTTACAGTAAGAGTTAATGCTTCCAGAAAAATCGTGTAAGTGATCGTTCTAAAAATTGAAAATGTTTCCCTGAATCTAAAAAACAGCCGCATTCAAAAGCCAACCATTAAGTGACCAAAGCTATGAAACAAAAACGGCATGCGTTTACAGCCTGGTCCTGTAGAAAAACCTAAAAAATGCAGGATGTGATGCCGAAGTTGAGCGAACCATTTACAAAAATCAACATTTAATGTAATGCTCAAAGCTGGCATCTCCCCTTTGAATACAAAAAAAAATCGGTAGCATGTTTCTGAATGCAACCTTGTAACGATTTTTCAGGGGAAAAACAGTTTCAGTTCAAATATTAAACTGTATGAAAAAATCATTTTGAAAATACAAATTATTCCAAACAGTCTTTTTAAGACAAAACGGCTATTCATTCCTTTTAAATATATTTGAATGCAAGAATCAGTCTCAAACAGCAGAGAGACTTTAATGATATTTTTCTAAATTTTAGCTAAACACAAAGTGACTCCATGCTATGAAGCCCTGATTCGAAGACAGAGTGGCAAGTTATCCCAAGTCGGCAGTTCATTTGATAACACATACATCCTCAGACTAATTATGGAACAGCATTGTCGCCAAAAGCGTTTTGTTCCGATAAGTGGGGAGTTTGCACCTAAACATTTGTGCCTTTAAAAATATATGTCTTGCAGGACGACGGTTATTTTGTCAGGTAAAAAGTAAAGTCGGGATGAGAAGATGTACTTAGGAAAAATTGAAATACTGTACCTTAAGCATACATGTCCAAATTAAGAGCAGGTGATTGTTAAGCATAGACGAGAAAGGCAGCTGTCAGCTGCTGGATCACGGATTTCAATCATACGCTGATGTTACTTTTTATTTAGAAAGCTTTCCAACCGCAGGTTGAAGAAGCGCATATGCTCAAACCTTGTCCGTCTGTCTGACTGTCTGTCCGCACGATAAATCGCGTATAAATTGTTAGATTTCAATGACATGTTGGTATGTGGTGGGGGACAATTTGGGACAAAATCCTATTGAAAATGGACGAAAATGGGGGTCAAAGTTAGGCATAGGAGCGGGCCCACTCCATCGCCCTTATTCGTCATAACGTTACGTAAAAATACTTCGATTGCGCCAAAACGTTATCATGTTGTTTCGGAGGTATACTGAACTGGTTTCTGTTGAATATCATTGAAAAGGGTCATAGGTCGGGACATAGGTGCAAAATTTACCACACAGCCATTATCCTCATAACTTGACTAAAAAATGCTTCTATTGCGACAAAACTTTAGTATGTTGTTCCGGAAGTATACTGAACCAGTTCTGTTGAATATCCTCAAAATGGGGACCAAGGTTAGGGCACAGTAGCAGAGGATTTATTCCATTGCCATTATCCTCATAACTTGACTAAAAACGCTTCTATTGCAACAAAACTGTAGTATTTTGTTCCACATGTATACTGAACTATTTCTGTTTAATATCATCGAGATGGAGCACAATTCATTTAATATCATTATCAGGGCACAGGAACGAGATTTATTCCTGGCCATTATACTCATAAATTGAGTGATAACTTAAGTAATGATTTCTGGTATGTTGGAAAGCGTACCATAATCAATACATTGTATGATTTTATAACATTTGAAAACATAAAGAAGAAAAATAGTTTAATGATAAATACTGCACAAATTAAATAACTTTTATTCATTTTACCAGTTTTACTTCTATTATCATTAAGAATAAAATTTTCTCTTGTCTGATAGGAAATTTTTACTTTTATTATAATGAAACAATCATCTGTTTTTTAGCCATTAATTCACTTACGACGACGAAAGGTCATTATTTACTCTGTGCAACTGAAGTAAGTAATATGCCCCAGTATGATTAAATG